>QEAP01000526.1:0-16318 GCA_006535975.1 Chytriomyces confervae | reverse complement strand
ATGTGACGACTCCATAAACAGAGGGCATTCCGTACAACACGCAAATGTAGTCAGACAAATAATCAAGGACGGATAAATCGTGTTCGACAACGATAACGTATCTGCAATGGGCATTGTTACGACTGATTCTGCAGGTTAAATAAACCTGCGAAACTCACGTGGTTGCATTGAGAAGGGACCGAATGACCTTGGCTGCCTTCAAACGCTGCTTAACGTCCAAGTAAGATGACGGCTCGTCAAACATGTAGCTGATGAGGTGACACTGTAAATGGCTGATGTTCGCAAAAAAATGTCTTGGAATAAAAGCTTACATATCAGCTTGAAGAATACAAGCAAAACCGATCGCAAAACGCTGAAGTTCTCCTCCTGACAAGTTTTCGACGTTGCGCTCAAGAACTGCCCGCAAATCTAAAGTAAACATAAGAAAGGGATGCAACCCCAAAGCCGTCAGAATAAAGTTCTTTCCAGCTGAAGCCAGATGAGCGCACCTAACGCTTCAATAATTTGCTCTAGGTTTCCTCTCTCTGACTTTTTGTTGAGGAGATCCATCACGATTCCCTTCACAGCTTTCGGAATGGAGTCGACGTATTGTGGCTTGATGACGGCTTTCAGGTTGTCTTCGAGAATCTTTGTGAAGTAGTTCTGCAACTCGGATCCACGAAAGTGGCGCAAAATGTCTTCCCAGTCAGGAGGGTCCTGCAGTTGTATAGGGGGTTTCGAAATTGGTTGGTTTCAACTTCCCAGCTTCTGTTCATGATTCGATTTTCGCATACCGCATAGCGACCCAAGTTGGGTTTGACTTTTCCAGCGAGAATTTTCAGCGCCGTACTCTTTCCAATACCGTTCGTTCTGCAGGAAGTAATTCAGCAACTCAATTCGTACCGCCAAAAGCATAACGCATACGCACCCAACAAGTCCCAGAACTTGACCAGGTCTCGGAACGGGGAGTCGATGAAGCTTGAAAGAGTTTGCAGCGTATCTGTGCGTCACTTCCTTCTCCAAGTTCGTGGGCAAGTTGACGATATGAATGGCCTCAAAGGGACACTTCTTGACGCAGATACCACAACCGATGCACAATTCCTCGGACAGGAACGCAATCTTTGAGGTCGAGTCGACTTCGATACATAGTTTTCCTGATCCAGGGGAAGAAGCGGGGAGGGTAAGACGTGGCCCACTGCAGGCAACAATAATAACATGCGTACCCATGCGCACGACGGGACAGCCCTTCTTGCACTCATGTCTGCACTTCTTTGGTTTGCATTTGTCTGCGTTCAGGATGGCTGTGTTGGATCTGAGTCAGTTTCACGTTCTTGCTCCACGAGCGCTTGGAAAGGCGCTGTAGCGGATGGGGCCGCGTGTCTGTTCTGAACTCACCGATACGGGTCAGCTTGTCACTCATTTTGGTTGAAGAGCTGTGGCAAATGCGGCACCAAAGAAGAAAAACAGAAAACCAATTTACTCCAAGTAAAATAAGACAAATATCCAACATCACATCCCATGCCGACACCCCCCTCCAGACGCGATCTAGTGGACTTTGTCACCATGAATAGCAGCAAAGTCAGCAGCTTTCCCACTGCTTGCAATTACCAGGTAGATACCGCACAAGACACGCCCCCGTGCTCCTCAAACACGGCCCAAACTGATCTGTTCGACTCGCTGCTGGACTTGTATCAAAGCACATCAGATTCCTCATCTCTTGAATGCGATATCTCTGCCTGGAGTGCAGGCTGTATATTGAAAGCAAGTGGGACAAACGCGACATGCACTGCAGACAGCCCACCCATTGAAAATCCACAAATTGAGCATCCGCCGCATATCCCTCGTAACAAGTCCAGACGTCATATTCTGCTCAAAACCTTTGATGAGTCGTCCTGCGAAGCAAATGGCTTCAACGTCAAACAAGTACTCAAACCACAGCCACTCTCAGTGTCAGTATATCCACCCTCCGATTCTGGATCCTCTCTCGCATCTTGCTCGGATTCGGTGCATACAGCATCAGCCTTCGAACTGCCTGAGATTGACGCGCAGTTCCCGTGCATAAACAGTGCGTTGGAGAAACGCCGAGCGCGTTCGAAATCCATTCCGGCAGAGCAAGCACATTGTACCAGAAGGAAGGACCGTTTAATGGAACTAGAAGCATATTCAGCCGTCAACAACTCAGCCATTTGCGGTGAAAACCTTGAAGTAGCGAGACCCACCACAACCCTTTCAATTGACTTTCATCATGTCGCATTGGCAGCGGAACCGGAATCCATAACCAATCAGTGCTCTAGTATGGTGACGCTGTTCGAAAATTTAAATCTGCCCCACTCGCAGGGAAGACAAGCAGTTGCGCTGATTCAGACGGAGTCACTCTCTCAGCTCAAAGTGCCTCATTCAAATCGTCAAACGACCGCGCCCAGTGAAGATCTCATCGAGAAAGTACCTCAACCAGTGCGGGCGGACTGGTGTTCAAAACTATCACTCCAACAAACACTTGCGAAATTCGAACCTCTTCATTCACATCTGCTGCGAAAGTGGGTAAAGGATAATAGAACAAAAATTACAAGAGACGAGGGGGTTTTGGAATTTGCGAGACGGTATTTTGAGTATCGAAGTTTACTTTTGTTGGTGATGAAGTGGCAGGTTTACATGGCTCGAAGGCAGTTGACTCGTAGAATAAAATGCAAATAGAAAATGCACGAAACGTGCTAAAACGACTGGATATTATCGCTTTTCGAGGACACCGTCTGTCCCTGCAGTTTTGGTTCCATCACATGCATCCACCAAATCTTGCTCCCATTTTTTCAAGCGCCGATTCTCAGCTGCTGCCAGCATCGTCTCCCTCTTTGCGGTGTCGTCACTCGTTGCACCGCTACTGCCACCCAGTACAAACGAGCCACCCTGATATCCGTATCGCTGCACACTGTCTTCGACCTCCCCATCCACACTGAACGCGCGACTTCCATCCACACGCCCATCAGTCCCAACACTCCTCCCGACACTAAACTCGTCGTACTCCTTGTTCAGTACTCGATTCAGCGCATGAAACTTGTCGTCATGATCCGAATGCACCATATGCACAAGTTCATGCATCAGCACACTCACGACTGTCCGATAATGCCGAAACCCAGCCAAATCATCTGTCCGAATCCGCAGAGAAATCTCGGCACCTTTATTCCTGTTGAACCCGAGAATCTCCTTTTCTGCTGGATGGAGTTCCGTCAGGGTGCCAACGAACCATTGGTGTTTGCGCATGACTTCGATCACGCCAATGTCTTCGCGAAGCCGGATAAGGAGGGTTTTGGCATTGTTTGCGTCGGGAAATTGGGGCAGTGGTTGAACGGTTCCAAACGTGTAGGTTCTTTGGATTTTGGATTCTCGGTGGGGTTTCGCTGGGGTGCGTTCTCTGGCCTTGCGGATATCGAGCACAGCATCTTTTCGTTGAATGACAGAGACGTCCGAAGGGAGTGATCCAACCATGAGGATCTTTTCTGTGGGGAGACTTTGGCCAAATACTTGGGCCAGTGTGCAGGCGTCAAGGTTTGTATTGGGCTTGATGGACTTGTGAAGCAGCTTTTGGTTGGCGACTGGTACGCCCGTAAGCGCTTCCAGCGATTGTTTAAGGGAAGCAATTGTGTCTATTTGGGCGTTGACGGTGATTGCGTGGTTCGTGCCGCGATGCGCAACTGTGAGGGACGACGAAGCCATGATTTGGAGAAAGTTTTGATCCGATTTCAAATATTTCAAAACGAGTTTCGAATCATCTGCGTGCATTAGAGTGCGCAGGTCCGTCCCAGTAAGTACGGAACCTGCGAAAACTGTGAGGTGGTTGCAAAGAGATCAGCGCAAATTGCAGGGTCCCTCAGATCACTCGTCGCGTGGGGAGTGTAAAATTACCAAAACTTTTCTGCTGAAGACATTTCTGTGGGGAAACTGGTAACAAGGAGGTCAGAATCCCTTATGACCTTCTTCTGTGCGAGAAATGGACGTTATACAGCCATTTTGTTCACATAGCTTCCCATATTCGCTGCCATGCATCCGAGCAGCATTGAACAGCGTGGCGCACAGAAATGCCAAAAAGTCCATAATATATTTACAAAACAACGTTTATTGCAGCAATCCCAGTTGTCAAAAAACACAAGAATAAAGGATGGGTCTGGTGGGAAACATGGAAGCTGTTAGAGAAACAGCACAGCAGAGATGAAATGCGACGAAGGGGCAAGGGCAGATAATTCTCAGTAAAGTAGACATTCGACATAAATACGTGCTGTACAAGTTGCACGCTTCCGTCCGCCCGTCTACACATATCATCAAAGAAACTAGGGACGCCTGACAGCGGAGATGACGGGGCAGCAAGAACTCACCACGACGTCAAGGTGATCCCAGAGCGCAACGGATTCGCTTGCATAAACGGCACCTACCTGGAAGAGAGAGCAAGATGGAGTTAGGAATCGGAGGAGGAGCAAAGTTGGGGATGAGGCGGAGAGAAGCGATTGTATCCATCAGTCAAGGCTGAAACTATGTGGTTGATCAACATGGGATGTTCCGTGTTCGATATATATAAAGTCGTTTTGCTGTCATCTGTTGGAGGACTCTTGGGTGTGTTGTGTTGCGCGATGGGATGGCTGCGTACCTCGGATTCCAGATGATTTCAAGAGATTTGTTTGTGGAAGGGAAAAAAGAGAAAACAAGCAAAAATTCACCGAGCACAACGAACCTTCAAAGCTCCCACAAAATTAGATTCGGTCTTTGTCCCAACAGGTTTCCGACATCCTTCTGTTGCAGCTGTTGGCATGAATCATTTAACGCGTTTGTCGTGCTACCCCCACCTGCTATGGAGCGAGAAGCAGCGCGGGCATCTTTCTCGCCTCACACCTTACTGCTTGAATTGGCTGTGGGGTTTTATAGAGTGAACAAGTTTTCGAGGCAACCATTAAAATATACTCACCGGGATAAATCGCAACATCTCGTGTTCCAATAAGTAAATATTTATTCAACCTCCATATCAAGATAAAACAATCAGCGCAGGATTTCTTGAAGCAGCGCAACGTCTGGGTTAAGCGCCTCAAAAAGTTCAAAGTCAAATACGCTCTGGTTAAACCACGGATACTTTGGGTCCAAAGGAGCACCAACTGTGTTTTCTTTCATAAGCCGCTGTGCCATCTTGTCAATGGCGATAACCGACAACACCGTTTGAATGTACGCGTCAATCAGATCGTCAATGCCGATGCCGAGCTGGTTGAAATCTTTGCGGTCCATCAGCAAAAGTCGCTGGGCCTCGGTTGTCCATTCATCGTCTAATTTCACCGAAAGATTTGTTCCGAGCATTTCCCACGAGGTGACTGAATAGAAACGATGGGATATACGGTTAGACCTGAAAAATCGTAAAGGTGATGTTGAGCAAACTCACTCGATGGGTCGTCCTCCAAATGCCTCAGCAAAGGCTTCCTTGCGCGTCTCGCATAAATCGCAACAGGCTTGAAGCCGTTGCTGTTCGCAGCCACCATCATTCTCAAATCACTCACAAACGTATGGTTTTTCTTGTTTGGGATCGTGCCGACGTGGTAAAATTTGCCCGCCCGAGTCACAGAGCTCCATGACGCGTTTCCAACAAGACTTTGGACAATAAACTTGTCGTAGTGATGGTCTTCTTCCATAAAGTTCTTAAGCTCTTCCTTGTTGGTGATGGTGTAGACTCCTTGTCCTGCATTGGAGTAAGGTACTTTGAGGACAGCGTGGCCGCCCATGCTGTCGAGCCATAGTGGGATTTCGCTTTTGGTCACGTTTCGGATCGTTTCAGGCATGCGGACAGCCAAACCCGTACCGTCCAACTCAGCGTTCAAAAAGTCATAAGCTCTGGCCGCCATCATTTTGTTACGTCCACCCGCTAGACATGAAATGACCTAAAGTGAGAAAAGAAATCAGCAAAAGAAAACCAAATGATTATGAGTATAGCACAAGGAATGTACTAACACTATTCAAAACTATGGTTTTTGAGTTGATGAGGAACCGATCCCACGGCTTCTGCGTGACATATCGGAAACACGCGCGAATCGAATGCCACGCGTTTTCCTTGTCCCGAATAAACATGACACCGTCCTCCCAGCGAACAGGCGGGTTTGGATCGTCACCGTAAAACTCAACGAGCCAGACCTTTTCTTTAGTGTGGTCGGCCATGACGGCTGCGTAGCCGGTAGCTTCCATGGGGTTCTTGTCGTAGACGACAGCGAGATCTCCGAGAGATTTGTCGGCTTTGCCAATCATTTCTCTGAAGGTCGAATCAATCACGACTCCGTATCCTGGGAATGCGAGGGTCGAGTAATTCATATCAGTGACATTGTGTTTAAACCTCGTCAAATTAATGAAGCTGCTAGACTTGAAAAGTAAATTACCTCCATGGTCATCGCCAAGCTCTGACAAGAGCGGCATCGACTTTTGGCCAGATGGGCATGAGTTTGTCTCGACTATAATCATCTGGCGCTGTCCAGACGAGGTAGTCACATTGAACAAGTCGGATCCTGCCCATTGAAAAAACTTGGGCCTGTGTGTGATGGATGGAAATTTTTTAAAATTTGGGTTCCAAACACGTGTTTTGCCCACTTCAACTCAACTTGTAGTTTAGCAGGTTTTTGAGGGCATCAAAGTTGACTTGTGGGTTCAAATGTGTGTATCTAGCCAGGATACGTTCGTTGCCGAGCGTCAGGAACGACGAGACCAGGGGGTGAATGTGGGCATTCAGCACCCGCGGATAAAAGTGCTTCTCAGCCTCGAATTCACCGCTGCCGATGCTCTTTGCAAACAAGTTGCCTGTTTTTAAGCGAAACGCAGTTTGTTAGGGAGAGGAGAAGCCCGGAAAAGAAGGAGCGGGGACTTGCCAAGCTTTTTGTGGCTTGGCTTCTCTGAAGGAGGCGCGGCAGGTTTTGCCGTCCTAGAGGACATTGGACCAGGCAGAGACGAGAAGGACATATCAGACTCCGTGTCCGAGGGCGTGTAAGGGTGTTCTTCCGGCGAGTACGCTGGCGCGAGCCCGGGCGACATTCCAAGCGCAGCCATTCAATTTTGGGAGAGTTTTTTTAAACGCCAAATAAGCAACTTCCCTAAATCGATATCAAGCAACGCATTTATTTAGGGTACAAAGAGACAAGGGGCTGAAAAACAATAACGAAACGCCAATAAATAGCTTGATATTAAAAACAAGGGTAGAAACAGATTGAGTTTGTGGTCTACAGTCACCCTAACTCAGGTTCCACTTCAGTGGTAGATTTCTTGCAGTAACGCGATATCAGGATTTAGCGCTTCGAAAAGCTCAAAATCGAACATGCTCTGATTAAACCATGGATACTGTTTGTCCTTGGCGCCCATCTCGTCAGGCGATGTGTTTTCCTTCATGAGTCGCTGCGCCATTTTATCGATGGCAATCACAGAGAGAACAGTCTGGATGTACGCGTCAATCAAGTCATCAATGCCGATTCCGAGCTGGTTGAAATCCTTGCGGTCCATCAACAACAGTCGCTGTGCCTCAGTTGTCCATTCATCCTCCACTTTGACAGAAAGGTTTGTACCCAACATTTCCCATGAGGTAACTAAGACATGACAAAGTTTAGCGTGGTCAACAAAATGATTGGACGAATGTTTCGCAAGTACTTACTGCTTGGATCATCCTCCAAATGTCTCAATAAAGGCATTCTTGCTCTCCTGGCATAGATTGCCACCGGCCTAAATCCGCCATCGTTTGCGCACACCATCACTCTCAAGTCACTCACGAACGTATGGTTCTTCTTGTTTGGGATCGTTCCTACATGGTAAAACTTGCCCGCACGCGTAATGCTACTCCAAGACGCGTTGCCCACAAGGCTTTGAACAATAAACTTGTCATAATGGTGGTCCGCCTCCATAAATTCACGCAGCTCTTCCTTGTTCGTGATGGTGTACACACCTTGCCCTGCATTTGAGTAGGGCACTTTAAGGACAGCATGACCTCCCATGCTGTCCAACCAAAGCGGAATTTCGCTCTTGGTCACGTTTCGAATGGTTTCAGGCATACGAACTGCCAAGCCAGAACCGTCCAGCTCTGCATTTAAAAAGTCGTATGCGCGAGCAGCCATCATTTTGTTTCTACCTCCAGCCAAGCAAGAGACAACCTGCAAATTATTTTTCAATTTAGTTCAACGTTAGGTAAACTCCGATAAACTGAATGCTCACATTATTAAGCACAATTGTCCTGGTATTCAGTGGAAACCGGTTCCACGGCTTTTGCGTAACATATCTAAAACATGCACGAATCGCATGCCACTCGTTTGATTTATCACGGATTTCCATGACACCGTCCACCCATCGGACGGGCGGGTTCGGGTCTTCATCGTAGAACTCGGCAAGCCAGACTTTTTCCTTGGTGTGCTCAGCCATCACGGCGGCATATCCACTGGCTTCCATTGGGTTCTTGTCGTACACAACTGCCAAGTCTCCAAGGGATTTATCCACGCCGTCCAGCATTTGTAAGAATGTTGAATCAACAACGACACCATAGCCTGCAATAGAGCAATGCAATTTTTAATGAAAGCAAAGTAAATAAGTTGGAGCTTTAGAATACCTCCGTGGTCATCACCAAGTTCTGAAAGGAGGGGCATTGATTTTTGACCCGAGGGGCAGGAATTGGTTTCCACAATAATCATTTGGCGCTGGCCAGATGAAGTGGTCACATTGAACAAATCGGACCCAGCCCAGCGAAAGTATTTGGGTCTGCGTTTCAGGAATGTAAAGTTTAACGGCGGATAAAATCGTGTGGGGGTGGCCACTCACTTGTAATCTAGCAAGTTTTTCAAAACATCAAAGTTGACTTGAGGATTCAAATGCGTGTAACGAGCGAGAATACGCTCATTGCCCAGAGTAAGGAACGACGAGACCAGGGGGTGAATGTGCGCATTTAGGACGCGTGGATAAAAGTGCTTCTCAGCCTCGAATTCACCGCTGCCGACACGCTTTGCAAACAGCTCGCCTGCGAAAACAAGAAGGCCAGTTATAGGTTGGTTCATGCACACCAAAGGCTGACGACGGAAAGCTGAAAACCATTTTAAAATAAAAGCTTCACCAAGATTCTTCTTCTTCTTTGGCTTCTCTGGAAGCCCAACTGGATCCGCGGCCTTTGCAAGGAACTTTGCTGCGGGCAGAGACACGAGCGAGCACTCGCTCTCGGTGTCGCTGTCGTCGAGGGGCACGTCGATACTGATGGGCAGCGCGAGGGCATCGAGATGCAGCGTGTTAATCTTTGACGGATTGGACTGCATTTGGGACACTGCGTGGTTTGGCAAGTGCGGTTGGTTGCGCGCAAGTTTGTTGTTGTTGTGAATTGAGTTGGAGGGTGGCCCTGGCTTGGGTTTTGGTGGGTTTGAATAAACAAATTTTTTGTACTTTTGTTGACCCAAGCTTTCAAGTCACGAGGCACGTGTGGGGCGATTCGACAAACGCAAACAAAAAGCGTCGCAGGAGTTGGCTGGAACACCGAACGCGTATCGAGCGTCTAACGGGAGCTTAACGAGAGAGAGAGAGAGAGAAGTGTCCGGTGGATCTGTCCAGCGGAGATAGTCCCTCCTTGGCTCTGACTGCACGGTTCATCACCACTGCTCAACAACCCGCACAACTGGAAATGAAACGCCAACCCTACTCTTAGAAACTCGCTGAGTTTATGCAAATTCTGGGCCAAATTCCGTTGTCAATCAACAATGGTCGCCCCATTGTCAATAAGAAAAAAGAGCTTCCAATCCAATGCATTCCATCGACAATGAGCGATTCATGGGCATATGGATGCTCTCTTACGCGCTCGCTTGTGTAAACATGGCCTGCATCGCGTTTCTTCTTGCCTTCACGCTGTGCGTGGATTTGCCACGGCGGCGAGCCCCAGCCTCGTGGAAGACGGCCCTGAGCACTTCCCACTCACTGCTGCTGAGTCTTCAGATATCGGCTATGGGCTGCAATTTGTGTAAAGGGCGCTTCCTCCAGACTGGAAACGTTCATTTCCGGATTGCGTACACGTTCTGTTATGGCATCAGCGAGGTGCTTTATCTGTGAGTAGTGCTGCAAATACAGCCAATAACTACTAACGTACTGACCGTGCCTTCCGAAGGTTTTTTTCGTGGGCAAGATCGTCGGAGATTCTCAAGATCCAGTTCACTCCTCGCATGTACCGAATATTCCTCTCGCTCTTGTACTCATCACCGTTCACTTGCATACTACCGGCGATTGTCCAACTATGCACGCTACCATTGACGCCGGTGGAGTCTGAAAAATACTATAACATGTCCAACTTTCTCTGCGGCGGATTTATGACTGCAATGGACACGTTCTTTGCAGTGGCTTTCTACTCATACTTGATGAAATACGCAACTTCGACGCCAGATGACATGCCATGCACTGAAAACAACAATGGAGCACGCCTTCAAATCATTGCACGATACGGGCTCATTTCCTCGTGTTTCTGCTTTGTCGCGCTCATTGGGTTTCTCTTGCTCATGGCCGCGTTCGTTATCGATCCAAGTCTTGCGAATCCAAGCATCCAGACCGCGTACATGTTTGGGAATATAACAGTGGACGTTGGGTCGTTCTTGGCAGTGACAACTCCGGTTATTATGAAGATCCGGCTTCACCACGTCAGTATGAGTGGAGACGGACTTTGCAAGGCAGAAAGCAAGAGGGATTGCTCTGCCAATGCCATGGATAGTGACAGTGCTGGGATTGTGCAGAGGACGCAGCTGTCTTCAAAGTGGATCAACATCAATCCCTCGTAAGACGCGCAGCTCTCTAGACCCGTGCAGAATTTCATTTTCGGGGGCCAACTGACATTTTTGTGAAGAAATAAGTAAACAAAAGCCATTACGACACTTCGTTGGGATACAGGGATACAGATTCGGTTTATTCACATTTACTTGTCATGTCATACACAGGTCTGGCTAAAGAAGTGGAGAAAAACAGGGTGGGTAGGTGGGTGGAGTTTTTGGTGCCACTCAGTTGAATCAAGTTGAAGCCATAGTTGAAGCCATAGTTGAAGCCATGTGTGGTGTGGACTGGTTGCTCAGAGTCGATGAAACCAGTCCGAGAAGCGACTGACCAGCGACTTGAATGAGTTTCTAGACGCGGTGGAGCTAGCTGTGACTGCGCGAGAGAGGGGAAGACCGATCAGGTTCTTGTCGTGTGTGAAGACCTTATTCTTGCTTGTGGTGGAAGCAATGGCGGCAGGGGAGTTAACGTGCATGTTGTTGTTGCTGTAGTTGGTACAGGTGTCTGTCTGTTGCTGTAGTTGGTGGGGTTCGTGGGTGCCACATTGTGCGAGCAGCGGTGAGCTTTATAGCAAATGTGGCCCAGCCAGGGCGACAAATGCGCCTCCCAAATCAAACACGTGCAGTGTCTTTTGCAGACACCTGGAAATTGCAGTAAAGGGTTCAACTCTTTTTATATTTCCCGGGTAGCCGAACCCGAAACATTAACCCGACAATCCGGAAGTCACACACAAAACTTCCACCTTCGCAAGAGAGCAACTTGTCTTATTTGCCCGCTTCAGATCTCGACAAACCCTCTCGTCTCCGCCTTCCCCAGAAACACGTCCAGCACGCCGCTTCCACCGGCCAACGGCGAGACATTGGACACCAGCCACAACACATACAAGCACGTGACGCCGTTGCCAAGCAGCAAGAGACCCAGCACCCACAACACCGTGGCGCCCCAGCGACGACCAAGCGCGCCTTCCTTCACAATCACAAACAGAACCACAACTTGGATCCCGACAAGAACATCCACGAACGTGACTTTGGACCACACATCATTCAGGATAAAGGAGAAGCCAGGGTCTCCCGATGCAATAGCCCGGATGCAGATTGCCGTGTAGAAGATGAGGGTCACGGAAGTGAAGGTGACAAGCACGGGTTTGATGTACGGAGACCCGTTAACAGATGGACCAGCATGAGATTCGAGTGGGTTTGCAAGGGGGAGGAGCGCATCGATCATCGATGTTCCAGGCGAGACTAGGATGTAAAACACAAAGAGTGGCACTGTCACGACGTTGCCCAGAAAGAAGCACGCGCTGCAAGTCGCGACGGCAGCCAGAGTCGTCTTGGAACGAGCTGTAACGTATGCAAAAACGAACGGCATTGCAGTGACATAGTCCACCAGAGCTGAGGTGGCCCACGCGTTGCTTAGAATACTTTTGAAGCCTTCTCCGAGAGAGACGTCCGAGGTAAGGGCGCGGATGAGGAGCTGGGCAAAGTAGATGGTTGGGCCGAGGAGAAAGGCCGACACTGCGAGTTTGAAGGGCGTGACGGTCATTGTTCTATTTTGAAGTATGATTTGAAATCCCTTGGATCCTATTTTCCGATACATTTTGTTGAGTCAACTGACTGACGCTGTGTGGGATCGATGCCCTTGTTTTAACGCGCGATAAAACATGCGCGAAACTGTTTTGGATGCCGGCACTCACAGCAAAACAGTTTCGCTGACTGCTTTGTTGGCCCTTCAAATTTAACATATGCAACCGGCACGAACGCAGAAGCAACGATACTCATGCGCATCCTCCCACCATTTATTCACCAATGGCCGCAATAGAATCAAACACAATATTGTAGTTCCCCTTCTGCGCGTCAAAGTAGCTCTGAATCATGATCGAAAACACTTGAATATTGGACAGGTCCAGTTTCGGCATTTTGGATGGGTCCGTCACCTCCCTTCCACGGTAATAAGGCTTAAATGCAGTAAACGGTGCATCAAAGACTTGTGGTGAGGATGAATTACGAGTTTCAAAGTTGTACTTGAATTCTGGGGAAAGAGGGAAGCCCGTCACCAATCATGCTCAGCATTAGATCCTTGAATAAACTTACCAACTGAAGCCTCCAAACGTCCATCGGGTCTTCTTTCCTGCTGGCTATTTTTGAGATTGATTGCGTATCGCATCCCATCCGCCTTTGCAACGACGACTCGGATCCCAGTGAACAAGGAGAGATCAAAATCGACGTATCTTCGGACACTCGCAAAACCTGCTCCACCAAGCGTCGATGTGTCGAGAGTGCCAGAGAAGCGGGCCGTCTGATTCAGGATCTAAAAGACGGCAAAGCACAGTATACATCCGTTCATCCATTCACAGTTCATTATCGCACCACTTCAAAAACAAAAAGTCTTACATCCAGCGCGGCTGTTGAGGATCCACCTCGCACGGCGTCTGTGACGGGCGTCCACTGCGAGGGTGGACCCCACAAGTCACCGCCGAACAAGGTCTCTGCCCGCGTGTACACACCCATCGGCTGCTGCTTGGACGTGCTCGATGTTTGCGCGACGACTGCAGCTGTGAGGAACGCAGTGAGGGCCGTGAGAAGTTCTGCAACGCGAACCATTGATGTTGGGTGGTGTGTTTTTGTTGATTTCAAATCATCCAACTGCCTCGAATATATTATCCCTACCCAATGCATGCATGCGCGTACTTCAAAGTTTATCACTTCTTGACTTCATCTTCCGTCTTCGTGTCGCCATCAGCGCCAACAACAGGGACAGACCCAGTTTCCACCAAAGCACCTCTATCCTCCTTCTTCTCTTCCTCTCTGTTTGTAATCTTGTTCTGAATCAGATTATGCAATGCAATCACCGCGCGCACAAGACTGCTCAAATACACCGCAAGCAGTTCATCATTCGTGTTGACAGCGAAACCCGCAACCGTATCTTTCTTTTCCAAATTCGGCAGCAAGTTAAACATGTCTTGCAGATTATAGAGAATGGCATGGTTCACGGGCAGTGTGCCGGAGGCAACTTTTCCGAGGTATGCGTGAATATCTGCTAGGCGGTTGTGTAGGCCTTTGAGGGAGTCGAGTTGGTCCGTGATTCCACCATTTTATTTTTTAAGTTTTCTGTCGCGTTTATTTATTCAGCATCACTCGGCTTCATCTCCTGCGCCAGCAGCAGCAATGTTGGTCTCCTCGCAACGTGCGAATCAAGACCTTTGGACGGATGGGCGTCAACTATAACTATAACAAGTTGAGAAACAAAAAAAACCACTTTTTGGAAATGAAGGCCAGCGCCACTCATCTCCGCCAACGGCCCCTCGTCAGCGTGCTCCTGCCTGCCGCCTTCCTCATTCTCCTTCTGCAGTCTGTGCATCAGTTTGGCCTGCCGACATTCAGCATCAACTCTGCACCAAAGAACACGACCAGAACATGTGTTCAATGCGAACCACTTGCGCCCGCATTCAATCAGGCACTCTCAATTGCACGTTTCAACGAGGCGCAATTTATTGCGGCGGCGTCCTTGCATCTCTCGGCCGCAGTGCAAACACGAACTGAGTCGTTTGACGAGGAATTCCACGGTGACGAGTACGAGCGAGTCTTTGCCCCGTTCCGTCGTTTCCACAGTCTTCTGCAACAAAACTACCCGCTGGTTCACTCGCATCTGGAACGAACTATCGTTGCAAACTATTCACTTCTCTACACCTGGAAAGGGTCAAATCCATCAGCCGCGCCTCTGATTCTCATGGTAACCCTGCATTCATTTGTTGTAGATTTGTTTCTTGCTAATCCGCTTGCTTCAGGCCCATATTGATGTTGTCCCAGTTCTTCCCGACACTGTGAATCAATGGACTCACGAGCCATTTGGTGGAACAATTGATACCGAGGGTGGATTCGTTTGGGGACGCGGCGCAGGGGACAACAAAGCCAACTTGATTGGTATCATGGAAGCAGTTGAGCAGCTTCTTAAGGCTGGTTGGTTGCAACCAACTCGCACCGTGTATCTTGCCTTTGGCCATGATGAAGAAAGCTTTGGATCTGGTATGTTGCTCTGTCAAGTACAGATGTAAGACCACCTTTTTTATAACCATATTTTGATGACAGGTGGTCTTGCTCTTGCTAAACATTTTGAGGAAAAGCTTGGTCTTGCGGGGAAAGTGGGTCTCATTGTTGATGAAGGGAGTGGTCAGATTAATTTGCTAGGGCTCCCAATTGAAGCTGTGAGTGTATCAGAGAAGGGGTGAGAATGCAGTCTGTTTTAAAAAAAGTTGCCGCACCATCTGAAATCACCTTTTTTTTGTGTCCAGATATGTTGACGTGGACATCATTGTGGAAACCAAAGGTGGCCATTCCTCTGTTCCTCCCAAACATACTGGCATTGGATATAGTGCCCTGCTGATTGAGGCGCTAGAATCCCAAGAACTTGAAGCAAAAGTCTCTGCGAAAAATCCATTCATTGGCGCACTTCGCTGTTATGCAGAGCATGCACCCAGTCCAGATCCGTTCATTCAATGGGCTCTGGATAATCTGCCTGCCTCTGGTCCTCTTCTCGTTGAGATGATGGAAAAAGTCCTTCCACACAGCAGCATCATCTTCAAAACTACCCAGGCCGTTGATGTCATTCGTGGAGGCTTGAAAGTGAATGCTCTGCCTGAAAAAGTGGTCACCACAGTCAACTACCGAATCTCATCTGACTCTTCACTGCAAGAAATGGAGGACTTTTACCACAAGGCATTGAGCAAAGTTGTTCACCAGCAACGGCTAAATATTACAATTCAAAGCTTCAGAAATCCTGCACATGGATCAAAAAGCATGGAGTGGCCAGATGCTGTTGGAAAAGTCACTATTTCTCCAAAGCTTGGTCTTGAGCCCAGCCCAATCAGTCCATTTCATACTTCAAAGGACCCTGGTTGGTCAGTTCTCGAGGGAACAATTCATCACATTGCATTGAATGAATCGCCGTCAAACAACGTCATTGTTGCTCCTTTCCTAATGGGTGGAAACACTGACACCAAATCATACTGGAACTTGAGCAAAAGTATCTATAGATACGGTAATTACAGTCTCTTATTTTGGGGTTGGTTCTGTTGAAAATAACTTGGCGTGTTATCAGGACCTGCTGGGGGTGAAAATATACACACAGTGGATGAACATGTGTCCATTGCAGACTTTATCAAAGGGATCAAATTCTACCATGAGTTGATTCGCAACTGGAGTGCGCTGGAGTGAATGCCGTCTCCACGTCTGTAAACTTGTGCTTATATTTTTGGACTTGACGACGAGTGAACGCTGTTCTTGCTGAAAATAAATAGTTTTAATAAAGGTAGAAAGTTGCCAATCAGGCGTTATGTCAGTCAAGCAAGGTGCTCATGTGTTGACCTATTTGTGACTTGTTTCAGGTGGTGTCAAGTTACATGTGATTTGTGCACCAGTTGACTCTGGGGGGGCAAGAGACGGCCATCTGATGTTGCTTCTCTTGAACACAGACAGGTTGAAACCTTCTCCTTTGATATTCCAATAATTCCAATAATTTGAAACGGAATTTGCCCTTGAAAATTAATCCCCAATTTATTCACGCAAAATAA
>QEAP01000525.1:587-16390 GCA_006535975.1 Chytriomyces confervae | reverse complement strand
CAACGTGGTCGGCCTCCATCCGGAGAGCTTCCTCCGCCTCGTTGTCTCCGTCTACATCGACAGCTGTTGCCGTGTCACTGCTTGCGTCGCTGGCAGTGTCCTTCGCTTTTTGCTTCTCAGTCTCACTTCGCATTTGGGCGTGTGCTTTATCTTTTTAACGTTGGAGAACGCACTTATTCCCGGGAAAGGTAAACAGCTCCGTTCAACGCCGTCGGCTCGAGTTATAAGCATCCTTTAAGGTGATTCACATTGCCTTGAACATGACCTTGCAGGTGTGCCCAGCCCTCCTCACTCAAGCGCGGTTTATATAAATATGTTGGCGAGATGCTTCGCTCTGCATCCTGCCATCCGCGCTGGCATCAGCATGAACCTGCGCAGAATCCCACCTGCGATAGTCTTCAGTCGAAATGTTGAGCAGTTCCTGCACCGCCATCTTGCGACATCAACCACGCGCCATGCGGCTTCAAAAAGTCCGCGCGACATTCGAAGAACGCTCGTTAAACTCGTGGGCGCGGAATCAGCGAACAAGTTGCTTTCTACCATAGGCTTCACGTGTCGTACTGAGGCCCTGCTTCCAACTCTGGACCATCTCACAAACAAAATTGGAGCGAAGAATGCCGTTCGATTGCTTTCATGTGATGGTTATTGCGCTCATCATGAGGCTCTACTTCCGGTTTTGGAGGATCTTTTAGACAGGTTGGGGACAAAATCGGCGGTTATGTTGCTTACAACGGACAGCTTTTGTGCCCGTGCAGATACTCTGCTTCCTGTGCTGGATATGTTATCAAAGAAGATTGGGACGAAATCGGCGGTTATGTTGCTCTCAGAAGGCAGCTTTTGTGCCCGTGCGGATTCTCTGCTTCCTGTGCTGGATATGTTGTCAGAGAAGATTGGGACGAAATCGGCGGTTATGTTGCTTTCAGAAAACAGTTTTTGCGCTCGTGCGGATTCTCTGCTTCCAATATTGGACATGTTGTCAGAGAAGATTGGGACAAAATCGGCGGTCATGTTGCTTTCAACGGACAGCTTTTGTGCTCGCGTGGATTCTCTGCTTCCTGTGCTGGATATGTTGTCTGAGAAGATTGGGACAAAATCGGCGGTTATGTTGCTTTCAGAAGGCAGCTTTTGTGCCCGTGCCGATTCTCTACTTCCAATATTGGACATGTTGTCAGAGAATATTGGGACGAAATCGGCGGTTATGTTGCTTTCAACAAGCAGCTTTTGTGCCCGTGTGGATTCTCTGCTTCCTGTGCTGGATATGTTGTCAGAGAAATTCGGAATGGACTCTGCAGTGTCATTACTCTCGAAAAATAGCTTTTCTACGCGGGTTGAGACTTTGCTGCCAGTGTTGGGCAATCTTTCGGAAAAATTGGGGGCGGAATCGGCAGTTTCTCTGCTATCGACCGGCAGTTTTTGTACACGCGTGGAGACTTTGCTTCCTGTTTTGAACTCTCTTTCGGAACAGCTGGGGGCGAAAGCTGCAATTTCTCTTCTTTCGACGGACGGTTTTTGTGCACGTGTGGATGATCTACTTCCTGTTTTAGACACACTTTCCGATAAGTTGGGGACGGAATCGGCCGTTAGGCTTCTTTCTTCAGGCAGTTTTTGTGCACGCGTTACAGCTCTTCTGCCAACATTGGACTCTCTATCAGAAGAAGATGGGGAGAAATCTGCAGTTGCATTGCTTTCAACAGGCAGCTTTTGCACGCGCGTTGAAGCTCTTCTCCCTGTCTTGAAAATTCTATCAGAAAAGATTGGAAAGAAATCCGCAGTGACATTACTTTCGAAGGACAGCTTTTGTTCTCGTGCTGAATCTCTGCTTCCAGTCTTGGGTCGTCTGTCTGATCAACTTGGAACAGAATCTGCTGTCCGCCTTCTTTCCTGCGACGGCTTTTGTGTGCGAGTGGATGAGCTGATGGCTAAATTTCCTGAGATTCAATCTGTGTTGGGTGAAAAAGGTGCTGTCCGCGTTCTTTCAAATTCTTCTCTGGTTTCCATGGATGCACAACAATGGCGAGAATTTATGGGCTTCATTCGAAAGGCGCAGCGTGAGCATGTCATATTGTACTTGGGATCATACAAGATGGTGGGAGCGTGTAAAACGGTTGGTTGGGGAAAGTGCACCGATTTGTATCAGCAAGCAACTCAACCAGAGAGGACAAAAGTCGGGTTCGAGAAATTGGTGAACTCATACGCGCAGGAAGCATTGTAATGAGGATTCTTCGAGCCTGGTTGGATGGATGACATCAAATTTCTTGCGAAAATAAACCGAGGATGAATGAATCAAAAACATCACTCCAAAACCTTTCTCGCTGTGTTGGCATGGGCGTATGCGTGAAACCAAGAGGGAAGCCGTTTCCTGGAAGATTAATCCAGTGCGAAGGTATGGTTGGATGCTCATTTGGTGGAAGCACGTAAAACAGCATAAAAAGGAAGGCTCTATCGAGGTCAGGAACGCGTGAGTACATATGTATGTCAATGAGCCACGTCCCGACTGGGGATCAAATCGAGAGTTACCAGAATTTATGCGTTCTTTCGGGTTTTCCTTGGAACCCAGGCCATAACGGCAGCGCCTCAAGCACAGCAACACAAAACTAGTAAAAGAGGAGCGTGTGAAAGAGGGACAGGCTAAGGTAGAAGAGCTTCCATGCTGGTAGTGTGGGTTAGAGGAGAATCCGGGACCGATAGTGCCGCGATCGTTAATGTTGGCGGATGACCACCTTTTTTGCCGGTTTTTTGTTGTCATGAAAAACGCGTGTTATCTGAAGGAATTGCCCGTAAATTGGATGCTGGACTGGTTCTTCGATTGAGGGTTCGGGGATGTTGCTGACATGTTATCTCTGAGTGCATGTTCGGACAAAGTGTGTTTTGGCACACCTGTGCTTCATGATCAGATTTTTCAACAAGAATCAACACATTGCACAAACGTAGTTGGTATTGTAACGTCGTGCGAAGTCATTTTCAAAGGGTAAAAAGTGAACCGTTAAAGCTTTCTTGAAACGCGCACTTTTGCCACTGCCCCAACTTCACTCTTACTCTCACCCGAGCCTGGCCCACTCCACCGCTTCGTCGGCGATTTCTTCATCTTCTGGCTCATTGAAGGACTCGCATCCGCTGAACCCACCGCTTGCACTGTTGTAACGCCATTTGAATCAACCGGGACATCCACCATGCAATGCAGAGTAGGATGGCTTGTAGTGATGGACCGAGTGTCAAAGTCGAACGCGTCGTCAGCGCCAGCATTGCTCAATGGCGTGATTTGAAGTCTGGATATCGACTTGCCTGAGGAAGTGGACGCTTGGGACATTGTTGAAGTGGTGTTCAATTTCGCGGTGGAGTCAGTCTGACTGTTGGTGCGCAGTCGGAATGCCAAATAGAGGCAGTATCCCAATAAAAGAACAAGCCCAACAAGCACGCATGAAATGAGGGAAATGATCATAACTTGGTAGCCAATGGGTGGTTGCTGGTAGCTTGAAAGGCGCGTGTTTTCCGTCAAGTTTTGCGTTGCAATTGGTGGCGGATACCGCGGACTGGTAAACTTTTGCTGGTCTGTCAGCTTGGCGTTTCCAGTGGTAGTAGTCTTTGCGGTGGGTTGCATGCGAGGATGCTCCATTTTCGATGTAGGAGCAACTTGCGGGTTGATATGGAGGGGCGGTTCCGTTTCATTTTGCGGTGAAGAATTCTCGGCAATACTTGCTGACTTGGGTAGAATCGCGTTGGGGACATTCATGTGTAGGACTTCCTCAGTTTCGTTTTGCATTTCAGCTTTCTTGACAACGACTTGATGGAACGATGTTGTTTGCGAGTGGGATGGTTCAGATGCCATCGAAAAGAATGCTGGGTTGAGGTGTGAGGTAGATTTTAAATGGAGGAGATTCGCGTCGAGGGAGGCTTGTTCCACTTGTTTCAAGTTTGTTTTTTTCCAAATATGGAAATGGAAGATCAAGACACTGTTTTTTGATTGGGCAACTTCAGAAATGTTGACAAGCTTCTATAAATCATTTAAATGTTGTTTCCTCGTTAAAATGAAGCTGTCTTTTATTCTATTTAATGGTTCATTATTTTGCGTTAACTTTATTCGGCATATTGAGGCAAGGCTCGGCTTCCTTGCGATTCAAATAGTTGAACGATCGCGTCTTCAAGGGTTGATGCTTGCTGCGCAGTCAATTGCAGATGACTCATCATGTCCTCACGCGTCAGTTTCAACAAGAGAGGACCGTCAATTTTGTGAACTAGAAAATAAACCAGGTTGTGAGTCAAAAACTACACAGCAGTTGATGCAAAGATTGTTTTGCTTCCTTACCTGCCACATTGCGTTGCACGTGAGGTCCAATGTTCAACACGGACGAACACCAGCGACCCGTTTCATTCACAGACCACAAATGAGGATCTGAGCCTTCTTCAGGAACAGCAGTTGCTGCCGCGGGTTGTACAGGTCCTGCCTGCACATTGGATTCCCCATCTGTTGGACTCACTGGCGCAAACTGATTGGCAGCCAATTTTTGTTTGTCCTTTTTGCTTGCGTATGGTGTGGTTGACGCCTCTCCAGCTCCCGTGGCCAAGTTTCTGTCCAGAAAAGATTGCTTTACTGTTACTTTTTCGCTGTTCTGTATGACAGCAATTGAGCTTTAAAAGTAAAAGGATGAGACAAGAGTGTTCAGGTGTACGTGTATCAAAAAAAAAGCGCTTACCTTGCTTCTGAAGCAATGCTTCTCGTTTCATTGGTAGGGTCTGTGGTATCAATGGAGAGCACAATTTCAGAGCTTTCAAGTTGCGCAGTTGTTGGCTTTTGCTGTCGCTTTTCAGACTCTTCCGCAAGTTTGTTGAAGCTGGCTCGTCGGCGCATGGTGTAAACGATACCACCGACAATCAGAAGAAAGCCAACGATACCACCAACAATTCCGCCAATCAGAGCACTATTCATCGGTGCTATAATGAGAAGAAGTCATTCATCATTAGGACCCATTTTCTCTTCCTAAAGTGCCAATTGTTACACAAACCTGATTCTGTTCCTGTCGGACAAGCTGGGTTCCTCGCGTCTCCCGTCTGATTGAACAAACAATTCTTCTCCACGTTCAGGTTTACATATTTGGCAATCGCAGGTGGAACAGTTCCTTCGAGCCGGTTCTTTTGCAATTGAATGCTCGCGCTGGGAAGCAGATTCCCAAATTCGGTTGGAATGGTCCCGCTGATTTGGTTTTCGCCAAGACGTAGGAAAATGAGTTGCGGTAGATTGCCCAAGTAAGCAGGCAACCGTCCTTCGAGTTGGTTCACATCCAGCGAGCTGAAATTGGAAATGAGCAATGTTTAAGATTGGACCAGACTTTCAACTTGTGGAGGCCATTACATGGACACTGATGATACGAGATTCGAGTAATCGGGTATGGTTCCAAGCATTCCACCGTCCCTGATATCGCTACAACGAAATTGAAATTAAATTGAAGGGGTTTGAACACAAAAGCAGGGAATGCATTTTACAGAGTGGTCAAGGAAGACGGCAACTTTTCCGGGAGCTTCGAATTGAACGTATTCCCGCCCAAACTGAGGTTCTCCAAAGTTGTCAGATTCGCTATCGACGATGGGAGCGGGCCTTTGAGCAAGTTGGCGCCCAAGTCTATCGTAGAAAGCTTTGTCAACAAGCCAATAGATTCTGGAATGAATCCGGTGATGGTTTGGTATGGTAATCTCCTGCTCAGATTGGTAAATGCAATGGGGCTGGCTGTGGTCCACAAAATCTTTGCATCACTCACAGCGACGTCAGTTCGGTAAGAGCCCCAATGTTTTCGGGTAGCGATCCTGAAACGGATCTGCGTACGGAGGAGGCGTCGCTGGGGGAGCCAGAAGGGGACTATTAGCGAGTGACAAACGGTGCATGCTGCTCCAGCAGGCCGCTCACATGGCAGTGACTCTTCCGTTGACACAGGTGATGCCGGTCACATCGCAGCACGAAGCCGCCGTTGCGGGGATGAGACCGGTCAGCGTCGACAGGACTTGGCAATCGCCCATATATCCTGATCCTGGGCTTTCTTTTTAACTTTTTGTAAAAAGCAAGAAATAGAAATATACCAACGCCCGTTATTTAAAATATAAAAACAAAAGCACCTGCAAAATGGTCCCTCCACGCAGTGCGAACCCTCCTTCCTCCACTGCGAACACCCGCATTCCACCTGTCCCAGCTCCTGTTCGCACACTTCGAAAGGGACTCGGCCCGAGCAAAATCTCCAACACAAACACCCACAAACACACGGCCTCCAGCACCCGAAATGCACTCCTCAATGCGACAGCGGACCCCACCCATAAACCATCCAATGTATCCAAAGAGAAATCCGCATTACACGATTTGAAGGACGCAGACCAACTCTCGAAGCAGCAAGTGAACCCCGAAACACGGCGCCAGTTGAGACCAGCCAGAATATTTGCATGGGTTCAAAACGCGGCGTCGATTGGAATGCTCGAATCGGTGCATTTCTGGGGCGATATTCTGTTGAAGCTTTCAGGTGCGCATTTTTACGTGGTGGTTGTTTCTGAAATCCTGTGTTCCCAACATGGGCGCTCATCGCTTGGCTACTCCAGATGATCCCGTGCACGTTTGGTTCGTGTGCCAGATATTGCAACTCAAATGCGAATTCACGCACGCTGTTCAGCTTGTTTTATCGAATCCAAAAGCCATGAAAGACCGAAAATGTCGCAGCATATTGGCGCAGTGTTTGGTAAAAAAAAAAAAGTGTCATGTTTCGCGAATTGGAAACAAATACTCAAAGGTCCCACCTGTAGATGAGTTTGAACCAAAATGAGGACGCTTTGCAGTATCTTGATGATAAAACTGAGACCGTTGAAGAATCTCAACTGCCGGAACAATCTACGACAAAAACGAATCCAATCAATGTGGGGAAAAGTTCGGATTCAATTCGGCGCAGTTTTTATTGAAGGGACGCGTTTTTAACAACTGACTTTTTCATCCAGATTCGTGCATACAATTTATATCTGAAGGGCAAAATTCAATACAACTCCAACGAAAAAGGGAGGGCAAAGCAAAGTTACCTCGAAGCACTGAGACTGGACGTTCGATGTTTTGAGGTGCGTTTCCCGAAAACCTTCGCAAAAGCGCAAATAGCTGAGCCCCGCATTTCTCGAGCAGGCTTTTTTGGAACTCAATGCGTGTAATCTGCTGTCAATGAGCGAAGGTGGGTCATGCGTCATCGGATTGCTGATCAAGCTTAATCCCAATACTCTGTTTTCACAGAAACAAGCGTTCTCGAATCTTTACCATTTGCGCACCACTGCGGGGAAGAAGACGCGCAATTTGTTCGTCTTATTTATTTTATCCATTTTCGAATCTTTGGACGAATCTCCGAAATGGAATCCGCATTGCATACTTTGGAAGGGCCTGAATACGGCGTTGCTTCCATGATACCCGTATTGCAATGTCGCGCAGATTTGTTTGCAATGAAACGTCAAAATTCGCTCGCGTTGGAAAAGACCAATCAGTGCGTACAGCTCTTGCAGCATCCAATGAATAATGCTCGCTAACCTATAAATCCCTCACTACTAGAATTCTCACTCAAGACCCACTCAACGACTCTGCCCTCAAAACACACATATCCGTCCTATATACCACCAAAGCGTCCAACGACCTGTTCCTGCTCTCACACTCGCTGATTCGTTCATGTCCTGACCGTGCCGTCGCATGGCACGCAATCGGATGCTATTACTTGCTTCAAAGTAGCCAACCGTTGAAAATGGAAGAAGCAAGGAAAGCGTTTGCGAAAGCGTGTCGATTGGATGATTCGTTTTCGAACGCGTGGATTGGGATGGGACATGCGCTGCGTGCTGAGGGAAATTTTGATGAGGCGCTGAACGCGTATAGTTCGGCGTCAAAGTGTGCGCTTGGGTATGTGGCTTTTGGTTAGGAAGATGGACTGTGTTTTTTCTGATCTTTGTCATTGTTTTGTTATTAGGAGCCATGAGCCGACCCTGTACATGGGCATGCTGTATATCCATTTGGGCCAAAGTACTCTTGGCGAAGAATACATTCAAGCTGCGAAATTAATCTGCAATTTGGATTCCATGGTCGAAAACGAGTTGGGATGTATTGCCTTTTATCGAAAAGAGTTGAGTCATACATTTCCAGGTGTTTGTTATCGTCAAACTAAAACTGATTTTTGCAGATATCTTGTTGCAATCAGTCATTTCATCAAATCATTGAAACTCGCTGGAAAGGAGGCCGCGCGAACTGAACTCTACAGCTCCACTTGGTGCAATTTGGGCAGCGCGTATAGATGCTTGAGGTGAGCACAGAGAAAGTAATATTCATCCAGCTTGGAGTGTTTGATGGATACAATATTTTAATGCGTTTACCAGCATGTACTCGAAAGCAAAGACTTGCTTCTGGAATTCCCTCGCGATCGATCCTAAATTTTCTGTTTGCCTGGCGAATTTGGCATATGTGGAGGATAGATTGGGAAACTTTGATGAAGCGTTGACTTACTATCATGATGTTTGTGTGCTCTTGTTCTGAATTGCTGGTTGAGGTCCGATGATGACAATTATCGTTTTCGACAGGCACTCGCGCTTGATCCTGACAACTCTCTATACGTCGATCTAATGAATGTGACACTTTCGCGAAGTCTCAATGCTGGCTTTGATTTAATCCGAAACGATCCTTTACTCGACAATGTCCCCCCTTCTGCGCCATCAGCACATGCTGATACCCCGCCATGGATGTCTAAATTCTCGAGCACATTCCACGACCCAGATGCAAGTCTTTCAGCCGAATCAATGATGGCTGATGCTTCCTTCAACATGGACCTCGAATCATTACAAAAACCGTCTCAAATCGAGGCCGACCGGATACCAGCGCAGCAGCAGCAGCAGCAGCAACAACAACAACAACCGCTAAAACTGCGACACAGTGTCGCAAGTATGCTCGAAAGCGATGGAGACGAAGACAGCGCCGCGGGAACACCGATCGTTCCCATGCGGAAGGGACTCTTGTTTGGCGTAAAACGGGATACTCACGCGGGAACGCTTTTATTGGGCGATTTGACCGATAGTCCGTTTGGAAGTGTATTGGGTGCTGGAAGCTCTTCTTCGTCATCGGCGAGAACGACGGGTCCAAGTGTGTTGCCGTTTGCTGTTCCGCATAAACCAAAGGTCCCCATTGTTGCGCGACGCACGTTATCGTTTGAGTCGTTTTCGAGTTCGAGTCCTGCGAGTGGGAGTTCAAGTGGGACGACACCCTTTTCAGTGGCGAATGAAGCGCATGTGGCACGAAATGAAGCTCCAATGGTGTTTTCGTTTGGTCAACGACGAGCAGAAGGTGCTGCTGTGGAGGATGGGAGACTTCCACGGCGGTTAAGTCCTGCCAGGAATGTGGAGGGGCGCGTTGGAGTAATGATTCGCAGTGGTGCTGTTTCTCCGGATTCTGTGAATGAAGAGATGAGGGGCAGGCGGAGAAGTGACGCGGTGTTTGAAGGAAATACGGGCTATGAATCAGAGGAAGTGAATGACGAGGATATGGATATGGAGATTGATTAGAGATGCATTTTTTTGGACTCAGAGTATGGAATAAAATGCATGAAAGCTTTTTTTTTATTCGTTTCTACATTTGACGCGGAACTCGAGGTCCTCTCCCAATCATTGCCTGTTTTCTTTCGACAGGAGCAGCAACAACTTGTCGCGCCGGTTCCACCTTCACACCCACATTACGACTCCTTGTCGCGGTAGGCTCTGCAGCTACCGGAACATTACTCTGGATGCTCTGGTTAAAAGGAATCACAGGCACCTGCAACCCCAAAGATTCCAACAGTTTCACCAAGAACGCATTTCCCATCAATTTCGAGACTCGATCCAGTTTCGATTCCCACGCGGAATAATGCGGGGATTGCGTTTGGAGTTTACAAGACTCTGTCAGCAAGTCGGTGTATTCGGTTTCAGGCATGATGTACAGGCTGAGAAGTTCGACGCATTTGATTCTATTTTCAAAAAAAAAGGGGAGGGGAGCGTGGTCATTCAATAGACAGATACAGCGCAACTTAAACAACGGACCTACCGTATAGAATGATGCACAGACGCGCCCATCCCAATGAACCTGCAAACATGCAAGACCCCGTCCATGCTTTCAAAAGAGCGGTGGGACGCAGCAGAGTCCACCAACACTGCTTCAATGCAATCCATTGCTGCAATCACGACGCGTTTGTTTGAGTGGTGCAGCATTCCAAGGAGGCTCTGTTGTTGTGTTCATGTCAAGCACATTTGACAACGAAAAGAAAGATTTTTGCAAGTCCAACAACAACCTTTATATTTTCCGCTTCTTGAAACAGATTCTTGGATGCGTAATGCAGTAAACAGATTCCTTCAATCAATGCAAGAATTTGTGTGATTTCGTCTGCTTTCGAAACAAACTTCTTTTTAACTAAACTTGAAACCCATATACACGAATGTAAAAAACTCAACTGGCACTCAAATGTTTCGAATGTCCAAGAATTCTGGAAAGTCGACCAGCCAGCGACCCTATCGAAAAAATAAAACAACATCATTTTTTGAAATTCAAAACCTTTCAAAAACATTGCCCCCCTCACGTTCGCAACCCTGCGCATTCATTGCCTGCCTTTCCGTTTCAACGCGTTTCAAGATCCCCAACTCAAGCGCAGTCAAGCTTCTCAACGTGTGCATCAAATTGGCCCCAAACTCGATGCCGCTGTCGGGTATCCGGTCAGCATCTGTGCACGCTTTCTCGAGATGTTCGAGATTGGATTCAATTTTGTGGTACAGGTTCGAGCGCACATGTTCGAGACAATGGAATGCGTGAAGAAGGGGGATGGTTTGTTTGGGATTTGTTGTCATTTAAGGAATTGTCACGAAAAAATGTCACACTCCTGAGTTGGGGCAAGTGGCAGAAGTAGCATTCACAGTTGCTGTTAGCAGCAGCAGTGTCATCACTGGTAGCGGTTATTCCAGTGGCAGCAGTAACAGCCGCCCAAGCCGTCGGGACTTGTTCATCCAGAAATCATGATTGCAAAAAAAAGATTCCAAGAACAAACAAAAAACAAATTGGCAAATGACATTCGTGGACTTGGACCCAACTGCACTGAAAGCAACATCCATCTGCACTCTTGTCCTTCTCCTCAAATGGTACGCCAGCATCACGGTCCAAGGTAACCTTTGCCGCTGGCGATGCTTCGTTGCTTGCTGTGGATGCGTGCTCACCCGTTTGGTGTGTTGGGGGAACGGTAACAGGGGACACTAGATTCAAAGCAGGTTCCAGAGCACCAGAGGTACTTCTCAAGTACTTGTAAAAGCGACTCCTTGTTTTTCTCACAAATCCCCTTTTGTCGACAGGATGCAGCATTTGGCGGTCGAATGGGGGCAGAAAACGTGGAACAAAGTTTCGGACTCACCAGCGCAGCTTCCACCGATGCCAGCAACCAGGCCGAAAAAATGCGCGAGCTGAGATGGCAGCGCATCATCATGAACGATCTCGAAAACATTCCTTTGGGACTCATTATTGCGTGGTCGTCCCTTGTTACCCCCAAAAGCCCGCTTGTCCATACTGTGTCTGTTGTTACGTTTGCTGTGATGAGGTGAGGGGCGTGTTGTTTTTGAAGTAGTTGACTGTTTTCTAGAAGTGGGGTTTGGACGGGCTGACAAATGCTGAAATAGGATCTTGCACACGATCACGTACGCTCGCGGTTTGCAGCCGCACCGATCCATTGTCTGGATGCTCGCACTAACAGCTACACTGGTGATGGCTGTGAACGGGGTGGTTGGAGCCTTGTCAATGTGATACCTTTGAAGTGGGCAGTAAATAGCTTTTGTTTGGATCAACTGCTTCCTTTCTACTCCAAATCAACCACAAAACTCTTGGACGCCTTCAAATACTCCTGCACAGGCACAGCCACTTTCCAATCCGCATGCCCAGCACCCAGAAACAAAACGGGAGGCCGTAAATCCAAAATCGCCTTTGAAACAATCACTGGCACATTTTTTGCCATCCCAAACGGCGTCACTCCACCGCTCTTGTATCCCGTGAATTCATCGCTTTCAGCCTCAGAAGCAACGCGCAAGTTGAAATTTTTTTTGGTGCCGTTGCTGAGCGCGCGTACAAAGTTTGTGAGTTTGGCGCTGTTGAGTTTTCCGACGTATTGAACGATTACGGCGTAGTATTTACTGTTTTGTGGGTCTGCCGGTTTTTGGAAAGTGTGTTGACATGATAGTTTGGACGTTTACCTAAAATATCGCCGCTGTTGCCAGTGAATCGGGTGTTTTCGAAAAACAGCGTCTTGCAGAGATGATTGATTGACGGAGCAGACATCCGAAGCCTGAAACGGAGCCAAGTCAGATTGATCGACTCTCGCCAACAAGAGTTACATTCTGCGCTCATACGACCAAGAATAGTAGTCGCTCTCGACTTGATAGAACCGGGCCACGAGCCTCAGTCCGAGATCCGCCGTTCCCTTCTCGACCTGTTGAGAATCCGAGGTATTGGGTGAACAACTGCGAATGCCGGGCTTTCAGCGAAACAAACTCGAGAAAACGCACCCTCTTGACGTCCGTTGGAGCATGGCGCATGATATCGCCGATCTGGGCTTCCTTCTCTGCTGTGGCCGTCCAATGGTCCATGAACGATTTCTGGATCGTTGGTAATCTGAACACGTTCGAGATGCTTGCGACCATTGCGAGAGCTAATGCCATTGCTTCATCGTTTTTAGCAGGATCAACTGCCTGCTGTTGCTGAGTTGTTGCTGGGGCGACCTCCTGCCATCGCCAACAAGACCATTCGAAAGACATGTCCCCGATTTTACTCCCCTTTTCTTCTGCTGCAACTCCAACTCTGATCAGGGCTCCATCACTGCGTTCAAAACAAAAACAGGCGCGCAATCAACGCAACCACTCATGTCTGCCCTTGCAATCGATTCCACAAACACAAACACCAACAGCAACACCGTGATTTATAATCAGCATTTTAGATTGACTTTGACTCCAAATCAACCACAGACGATTTGGGACGCCCTGGCTAACCTCCCGCCCCTTGGTACTCCATCCATGCGCGCCAACAGTGGCATGTTCTTGGCTTCAAAGCTGCCAATTCACAGCTTTTCCGAATACTCGCAAAGCTCTGGCATGGATCAACTCTCCCGTAAAGGCGTGGTGGTGGCTGTGTTGGTGGTACCGAGAGAGCGTGGCAGCTGTTTGAGGCAATGAGTCCGGTTCTGAATTGTCGGACACTGTTTGTTTTGGACTTTGTCCGACAAGCAAGTGAACTGGATTACGTTTTTACGTAAAAAGAAGCAAATCTTTCCATTTCATTTTGAGCGCTCATCAAGCCCAAACAAAAAAGCGATGATGGAACCAAACTCCGACTTGTCCTCTTCGACAACAGCAACAACAGCAACAACAACAGCAACCAGCAGCAGCGTCCATGTCCCAGCAGCAGCAGCACCGCCGTCCCTGGGCCGGAGGCAGAGACCCATCTCATGGGCAAGCAACCACACCCTGAGCATGGACGCCCCGCTCGAACATGTGGACGGCGCCATCCCGTCCGCGTCCCTCAGGCTCGGGAAGCCAGTCTCCACGAAGCAGTCCATGGACTCATTGACTACAGTTGTTCTCGACGACTGCGACTCGGCCTCGCTGTCCTTTGACATTCACTCGGACAAAGCCTCCCTTTACCAGCACACCCAAACCAACCATCTCGATGACGACGGTAACTGGAATCTGATTCATGCGTTTCGACTTCCCGCTCTAAACTGACTGACCGCATCTGTCCCCCTTTTTCTTTTGTTTTCACTTGTTTCTCCGCCACCAAAATGTGTGCAGATGTCTCCAAAGAAGCCTCAAATCAATCCTCATGGACGAAAACGATTCGCAGAATGCCCGCATTCGCCCGCCTGTCCATCATCGAACCAGCAATCCCAAAATGGCGCTCTTCGAACCGCACAATTCAATCAACCCTGTCCACAACAACATCAACAACAACAACGATCGAAATCGATGCAGAAACTTTATCCATCAAACAGAAATGGGATGCCTCTTTCAAACGAAGAAGCGCATCCGACACGGACTCTAGCAGCAACAGTGGCGGGAGCGAAGATTCCGATGATGCCCGTAGTGTCACTTCCCTCGAGTTGCGAGAGATCCCAGCCTCTGCACAAGTAGAAGGTGTATCCACATGGATCGTTGAATCCATGACGCCCATCGAACGAGATTGGACTCGTTTCTTTAGAGTCAATCGAGATGACGGTGGAAACAACAGGCTTTCGAATTTCTTGCAAAGTATGGAGAAACGACGGCGATCCAAGTCTGTCGGTGGGAGTTTAAGTCGCGGAGGAGTGCGGAATCGGGCGTCTGTCATTTCGAACGGAAGTGAAAGTACCATAAACTCGTGGGTCGCAATGAAGAGATCAAAGTCAACAGCCGCAATTTCATCCACGCTAAATATGGCACGCAGTTTTAGCAGTCAGAGCCGATTTTCCGTGTTTTCAAAAACAGACAGTGTCGATACGGTGCAATCAAGGATGGATGACTTGACGCTTGAAGATAAAGCATCCGAGGACAACCTTGCTGCTCGGTTCTTTGCTGCAACAGAACCTGTACCGGATAAAAGCGAGATTCGAAAATCGGTTGCAAGTGGGTTGGGTGGACGTGTCAAGTCGATGGCGCCGCAATTCAAGTTTTCCTTCAAACCAAAGAATCTGTTGGAGTACTCGGAAGATGCCGTTGAAGCCGACTGCGAAGCGTTAATGGATCAATTGTCTCTGGGCGTTTCTGGAAGGTCCAAGTCAATGAATCTTTCAGCAATGTTGAATCGAAACAATCGAAACGGAGGGGATTTGAAAATGCCAGTCATGGAGCGAATCAAGAGCTTCTCGGCCAAATTCGGGACGCCGAAGCAAACAACAAAATCAACTGGGGTCCCCTTGGCAATCGAGACACAACAAGTAGGAACGCTGTTGGAGCAAGTCTCCAAATCTCACAACTTTAATGTACATCAATTGATCAACCTGCTCGCTCAAGCATCGATTCACAAACCGCACGCGCTTCTTTTCGAGGACCCGCAAATGCGAGAACCAAAGTTTCTTTACTCCAAAGAAATGTATGAAATCATTCATTCAATGTCGAGTCTCTGGTTCGAAGTGACATCGTATCCGTCAATTGCGCCAACAACAACAACGTCTGTCGTTTTATCTGCAAGTCCGCTGATGAGCCCCAACAGCTACTCTGCAGTCCAATTCAATTTCCAATTTCCCTCCACCGCGCTTTCTTTACCAACAAGCCCGGCACTGAGTCCAACTACATCACCCAATTCAACAAGTCCCACTCGATTCCGCTCTCCCGTCCGCCGATCCCACAACAACCACCACAAATCCCACCACCACCATCACCACCACCACCACCACTACCACCGCCACCATTACCAATCCTCACACAGTAACCCTACCCCTCGCAAAGCAAGACTCAACAGCATGAGCACAAGCTTTCACATTAGCCCCACACGAAACGGTAACAACAACGCGCGCCGCCATTCAAGCGGCGGGAAAAGCGCCAGCCCGAATCGGTCACCGGCCATTTCACCTCCACCACCACAGCAGCGACGCAGGAGTTTTAGGAATTTGACGGATGTGAGTGTGTTGCATTTGTTGGCGCATCCGTATGCTAGACCTCCCGCGAATGGGTCACCGCCGCGGTCGCCGGTTACGGATTATGAGTTGGATGGTGGAGTTCCTATGCAGCGGGGTCGAAGTAGTGGTGCGGGAACAGCCCGTTGAGCGTGGTTTAATCTTTTTGGCTGTGTTTGTGGATTT
>QEAP01000524.1:367-16401 GCA_006535975.1 Chytriomyces confervae | reverse complement strand
ATACGGCAACTGGTACTTTTAGCAGGAAGAAACTGAGGAGAACCCACACTCCAAACATGCAACAACAACAACAACAACGAGACTGGTCCCGAACTACAAAACAGAGGAAATGAAAACAGAGAAACGAAAAGCAAAAATCCAAGAGGAAAAGTCTAAAACTGGCAGAAATGCTCTTCTTGCTCACACCAGCGGCAATTCGTCAACGAGGCCGTTGTACAGCTTTTTGAACAACCAAATGTTCCCCCGTATCCGCTTGAAATCGACAACGCACACTCCAGGAAGACTGGGCACTTTCTGAAGCTCCACATAAAACACAACTTCATCCACAAAGAAGAGGGATGGTTCCGGCAAAGAATCCGTCTTTGAGACTGGACCTGCTCCAGACTTTGCTGCATATCCGGAGTTGTACCGAAGTCCGTAATCTTTGACGTACTGCAACTTCTTTAAAATGGTGGATGGCATGCCAGAAAGCAGTTTGCCCACTCCGGACGACTGCTTTGATTTTACATTCCTGCTAATGTTGCGAGACGCGTCTGGAGACAGAAGCATAACCTTCTGTTCGCGCGAATTTGCAAAGTCTTCCAAAATCCCCACATGCTTCGCCACGTCTTCAAATGGCACAGGAACACCCGGTGGGTGCTCGCTCTGAGAAATCCCTGCCACCAGGTATCCTGGTTTCACAATCTTTAACCGGAATTCGCCGAGTTCTTCTCCCGTGGATGCAACAGTAAAACCTCTCTCTTCAAACAATAGTTCCAAGTCTGCAAGCAGCGATTCTGGATCGCGGCGGCTGATGGCACGGTGATCGGCTGTCCCTGAGTGCGAGCGCATTTTGCGGGCTGGCCTTGAATTCGCCGAAGCACTGCGGGGAGAGCTGGCAAACTGGACATGGTAATCGGACGCGCTTAACGACATTACTGTTGTGGATCTTGCCATCTCGATTGCCAAAGGAGACGGAGTTCCTGGTCGCATGTCATGGTACGATGAGGTGTGTAGCTGAAGTTGTGGGGCAGAAGTTTCTTGGCGGAGAGAGTAGTCTCGCTTCATTTTTGGGGTTTCAGATCGATTGGGTGGTTGTGGAGTCGAAGACATTGCTCTTGTTCGAAGGTAATCCGTTTGAGCGTCGCCAGAAATGTTCAGCGAGGAGCTTGGTCGCGTCACTCCAAGAACTGAAATTGATCGCTGATCGTTCAAGAATTGGGAGCTTGGAGTTTGGCTGTTGGCCCGCTCGTGATTTTGCTGATAATATCCGTTTGGTGGTGCTTGCATGCTTTGAGACTGTTGGGATTCTTTTGCTCTAAACATCTTCATGATACTCTCGGAGCGAGTCCTGGATAAAGAAGGTAACGTTGTCTCAGAGAAATTATTCCCCAAAAAAAAAAGACAAGCGAATCTGACTTACGGTTGAACACCAGCGCCTTCTCTGGACACACTTCTTTCGAGACTCCGCGCGTTGGACCCCTCATTCTTGAACCAACTAGGGAGCTTCCATCCAGACGTATTCGAGCGCTCTGCCATCACGGGAGCTTGTGGAGCCGGAAAGTCAAACGACGCTTGACTCGGTACGGGTTCACGAATCTTGACATGCTTCTTTGGCTTAAAAATACCATCGACAGATGCTGGCTGCTGTTTTTGGGGATATCTGTCCAACGATGCTGTTCCAAATTTGGCGGTTTGCATATAGTTTGCGAGACTTGAAAGGGCGCCTGTGCGTGACCCAGGTTTTTCGCCTGTGCCCATAAATATGGAAGAAGCGGCAGGCGTGGTTGGGAGCGCTTTGTCCAGAATTTCGACAACGCCGTTGTTGGTGACATGGAGAAACTTTCCATCCATGTATAAGAACCCTTCTTCAACGGGTTGCCCGTGTTGAGTAGGTATTTCGATGGAATCCAGACGCTCTGGTATTTGTACTGTCGATGATGATGATGATGTTGATGCGCTTGATGAATTGTTTGAGGCTTGGTCCAAGGCTGGGACATTTGGCGGGCTGGTGAAGGTTGGCACGAAATTAGAAGGTGTGACAGGCACTGCGACTCTTGCTGATGGTGTGTCATCATCGACGTCCATTGCGTTTGTCGGTGAATAAGTAATTTGTTTCGATTCAATGAGGGGAGAAGTCTTTTGAGGTACGACGGGTGATGGTTGGGATTTTAAAGGCACAGCTGGGGCAACAGGTTCGTTTTCGACGACTGGAGACGGAATGTACGCTTCAGGAAGAAAACGAGACATGAACGCTGCGGTAGAGCTAGGAGAAACGGGAGGAAGTGGTTTATCTTCCAAAGCCGAAAATTTCGCGGCATGATTCTTTGGAAGCGCCGCCGCAGCGGAGGCGGCAATCGTAGTAGCTGCAGCTGTCGATGCAGCGGCAGTTCCAGTAACATTCGAAGAAGGAGCGCCAGTCACAACTTTCTTTTGACCACTGTTTGAAGTAGATGCTTGACTGGCCACCTTCTCAAAACTCAACACTGTTTCAGCAACTGACATTCGCTTCGGGTTGGTGGCTGAATGTTTTGCAGGGCTTGATGAGGGTGCTGAAGGGCTTTCGGCTGTAGCCGATACAGGAGTTACGATTTTCAGATCCGAAGTCCTTTTGCGCGAAGTGTGGTCGTGTGAAATGGGTGACAGAGAGTTCACTTTCAGCCGATCTTCTACAGCAGCAATTTCTACTTTTAAAGTATCCGGCTCTACTATAGCGGGCACTTGTTTGGTGGTAGTTTGCTTCATAGGCACTTCTGAGACAACAATCTCTCGATTCCTCAAAGCAGAGTCGGCAATATTTTGCGGCTCCAAGAATTCCGACTGAAGTTTTGCGAGCGGAACGGAAATAATGGGGACATCTTCAATCACGTGCATGGGTTCAGGCACATATTCTGCAATTTCGTCCAACTCCATATCTGCTTCGTAAACAGGCATCGATTTCACAGGTGATAAAACAGGTGGTTCCGGTGGAACAATTCGCTTGCTGCTGTCAGGTTTCGTCGACATGGAGGGTGTGGGGGGAGGTGGACCCACTGGAGCAACGTCTATCATTTCGTGATCCTTTTGCTGCAGTTCATAATTCGAAATTTCTTCCATCGCATCGGTGACTTTTGGTGGAGAAAAGATTGGTTGTGGTGTGGATGGTGGTGGAAGTTGCCGAGACAGAGTGGAGCCAGTTTCGGATGCTGCGGTTGGCGATGATGGCGAGAGGTATCCTTTTTGCTGAGCTGGTGATGAGAACCCGGGACCAGTGGGTTTCATGGTACCCGTTATCTGTGCACATGGGATTTAAAAACTCAAATCATTCACTTTACACATTTTTAGTTACCTTGCGCTGCTCCATTTCGCTCTCGAAAATGAATCTCACAGGTTCCAGCCAAACGTGGTTCATAATTTCATTGATATCCGCCCGGTGCTGTGGGTTCGGAACGAGGATGCGACTGATCAGATCCTGGCAATCGGTGGGCACATATTCTGGGAATTCGAGTTTCGTTTCCATGATGTAGTTGTAAAGAAGGTTGATGTTGTCTCCATCCGGGTTGTCCGGATCATCATCGTACGGCAAATAACCGGCGATCATCGAGAACTGATCGAAATGTTATGTCAACATTTTTTACCAAAAATTCATTTTTTTCAGAGGAAAAATGTGACTTACCAGAATGACACCGCAACTCCAAATATCAGCCGCTTCTCCCACGTAGCCCAACTGTGAAGTGATTGGAAGTTTAGATGTTTCGAAGAGAGTCGTATTAATGAATAGCATGTGCTTTCTCACATCGCTGGTGACAAGCTCCGGTGCAGCATAGCACGGGGAGCCGCACGATGTCCTCAAGAGTCCTTCCGCACCAAGAGACTTGTTTGCGAATCCAAAATCAGTGACGAGCACGTTCCGTTCTTCATCCAGCAGAATATTTTCCTGTGGAGTTGCCATTTGCGGTCAGCCACCAGCGCAGCAATGCTACCCACGCAAGCAATAGAAACGACAAACCAGCTTCAAGTCCCGATGCACAATGCCGATGCTGTGAATGAATCCGACGGCTATCAACGAAAATAAGGGGTTCGAAATTTTTAATATTGTTGATCACTGCATTCAGTTGGAGTGAAAACGCACCACAGATGACTTGCGCAAACATCTTTCGAGATTCTTCTTCGGTCAGGCATCTGCTCGTGAGAATGTGTTCGAAGAGCTCTCCTCCTGTTGAGAAGAAAGTGTGTCAGTGTGGGGGGTCGCAGCTGGAGAGAGTCCCTCGCTGACGGATTGAGACTGACGCCCGATCGCATAATAAACAATGCTGACTGAAGTAGTTTCGCATATTGCTGATCGGCTGCATATCGCGCATCACTGAAGCACCACTTCGAGGAAACGGATGATTCACCTTTCGCTAGTTCCATTACAATTGCAATGTACGTGTCCGTTTCGATAACTTCGATCATTGTGATAATGTATGGATGGTTCTTGACCATCTTGAGGGTTGAAATCTCTCGCATAAGCTTCGTGTATCCGTTAGGAGTGGCCACGACCTGGCTCTTCTTGCACAGTTTAATAGCCACCTGCAAACAGCGTTGACTGGTGTTAACACGCACTGTAGATCCCGGCAAGTAACAACGCAGTTCGAACCTCCTTCCCAGCCGCAGACACGGCCAGTTTGACTTTGCCGAATTCACCCTCGCCGATCGTCCGAATGAGCTGGTACTGCCCCAGCATGGCATGGTGGGGCTGTGGCGGCATATCTGGTGTTTCGCAAGGTCGGGTTTACGTTGGAAACGGATGTGAAACGAATTTGGAGACACAAAAATTGAAGCTGAAGGGACACTTTTAACTCAAGCACCCATGGCCGACAGCTTCTGGGACATTGACCACGTTCTCGCGGAGCAGCAGGTGCGTGTATCGAATCAGAGGCTGCATGGATGGACCTCTGACGACGCGCTGAGTAGAAGATACCCTGCTTCGTTGCTCTTGATGTGCCTGGATACGGCTTCCTGGACGGGAACAGCAGCGAGAATGTAGGTATCCTTGTGGCTGGATAGTCTCCTTCAATAGCATGGGCTGACTGTCTCGATATCACAGCTATGCAAGAACACGCGCATCGAGCTGCCTTTCTGGATGGTGACGCCGCTGATTGCGTGAGTTCTTCATGCAAGCGATGCATGCTGTAGTAACACCCTTATCGAAGACAGCGCCGAGCAAGTCGAGCTCGAATATCCGCACTGTTTCGCCCGACGCGCACTCGACGACGTTGCCACGTCGGCCGTATCCGTGAATCTGAACGGGCTGTGTCCGTTCTTCTTTCTCTTTGGCGTCAAGTTTGTGAATCTGATCGAAGACGCTAATCTGGGCAATGTTCTGGCTGATGTGAGACTTGCCTCTCGCTTTCTTTCTCTATCATTCTGACATTGGTCCCCTCAGGCGTTTTCGCAAAGAATCGCCGAAATCATGCAGTACAGCCAGTCGGGCAGGTCATACAGCAAGTTCATCTCGACCCTCGACGACACTGAGAAACAAAGTACGGTCTTGCGCCTTTCTTATCCTTGCATCGCTAACGCACAGGCGCAGTTTTCAAAACTGGACAGGAATCCTTCAGCAAGATTCAGAGGTGGGCCAATGGACACTGCTCTGGAGACAAGATCCAAACAGCGCAAGTACTTCAACGAGCGCACATTAAAAAATGAAAGCATCGAAAATAGACATTGTTACAGCAAAAGTCATTCAATCAAAATATTTGGCGTTGTCGTTGACAGAAGAAAAAGCATCAGTCCAAACTGTGCATGAACCGCTTTGCAATGCTTTGGATTTCGCGGCGATCGTTGAGCCAGTTGCTGAATGTCTGCTTGGGCTTCGCGGGCCATTCGGACACTTCGCACATTTCTTCGATCAAGTATTCCGAAAACACGATCAGATAAAAGTACCGCATCAGGTAGTTGAGGGCCACGCTCCGCATTGCTGTCCACTGTTTTTTGGATTTTAAGTGTGCATTTCAAGTTTTGTTTGAATGTCCGAAAAATTGTCAAACCTTGGCGCTCCCATTCTCCAAAGCTTCAACGCGCATCTTGTAGTCGTTGACAGCTATTCTCAGATTCTGAAGCTGTTCGCACTTGTCGATGGCCCTGTCCGTCATTTTCTTTGCAATCCGGCCATGCTCCAGAGCTCCCAACACATGCAAGATGAGTTTAAACTCTCCATTGTTGTACCGCTCCTCGCTACTCTCCTTCTCCTTGATTCCACCGTCTGGTCCAAAGGGAGTAGGTGAGGCTGGAACCTCTTCAAACATGGGCGGATCTTTTAGGAGCGTCTTGTTTCCGACAATCATTTCGAGCAGACATGCGATGACGGTGCCTGTGGTTGTGCGTCCGCGCCTGCAGTGAAAGAGGGAATTTAAAGAAGTCAGCTTAATCCTTGCGAAGCACACACGCAACGAAATAAAATGCAAACACAGCACCCCATCTGGCAGTTGAAGACAGCCTCCGTGTCTGGCTCCAATACCGTCAGTCGCTCAACGAGTTGGTCAAACACGTCAGGAATCGGGGCTTGCTCGTCAGTGATAGGCACACGCTTGTAATCAACTTGGTACTTTTGCTCAACAATCGACTCGTAAATTTCCAGCGGAGTTTCAATTTCATCGATCGAAACCGATTCCCAAACAGGCTGTTTGTCAAATTCAGCTGTGCATCAGCGGCAGCATCAATACGGAAATAAAGTAAAATAAACAAACCAAGATCTGGAATCCGGTGCTCGTCAACTCCTCAGAATGAAGCAACAGCCGGCCACCATACTGATTCAACTCCGCGATACAATCCGCCTTCATTTGCTGCTCCATCTGCTCCACACGCTCACGCACGATTCCCGTCGTTTCCAAGTTTTTCAACGGGTCCTGAAACAAACGCAACACAAACGGTCGTCCCTTGACGTAAATCACTGGCTCCTCTCGCAGAGACGTCCATAGAATCTTTTTGGATCCGCCGGGACCTGCGCTGCACCGGTCCAGCGTATTTTTGATGGCGTCTTTTGTGGGCATGCCGATTCCGTACACGGCCCTGTCTTCGATTCGGTGATTCGATGGCGCATAAGAGATGGATTGAAGGACATCCAAGACTGGGATTCGTCGATAATTTGGCGCGCCTGTTTTTTAACGAGTTTTGAGCAAAATTATGTGACATTTGCACTTTCGTTAACTCCTCACTCACCATCCACACGTTCAATGAGAGACAACTTTTGGGCTCCTGGAAAAACGTCCACTTTCAAAATGGTATGTTTCGCCAATACTGCACCCTGCCTTGCATCCACCACGCTCAAGACTTCATTGGTCAATGCAATTCCGTCGCCGGGTGACAAATGCTCGACAGGAACCAAACTCTTGAAGCCGCAGTGCTCCATCTCTTCAAGCATGGTATCAAACTCCTTATGCTGGTTCATCCAAGACTTGAAGCTGGTGAGTTCATGGCCGGCAGAGTTGTTTGGCTGACTGTCCAGATACGCGGCAAACGCCAACAGCGCAAAGTAGCGGCGCAGACAGGCAAGTCCTTTGCGGACTGCACGACGGCGGCGGGCTTCGTCCATTTCGGATTCAGCAGTAAGACGCCAGACTTCAATTGCATCGCGAATGTGCGAGTATGTGCTGCATGCGTCGATTGTCGCGTCTACCCATTTGCGGCATGATGCACCGTTGCGAATGACGCGGATGAGAGAGTGGATCACTTGGTAATTAAGAGGCTTTTGGTTTGAAGCTGGGATCTGGATTGGCGAAAGGCGCGGGGAGGACAAGTCTTCGCAAGACAGTTTGAATCCTTTGAGCCAGTCCAGAATGAGAGATGTGACAATGGTTCCAACTGTCGATCGACCCAACCCCATTTGGCAATTCCTGATTTTGCGATAAGAATAAACACGGAACAGAGAATCAACAAATAAGGTCACTCACACAACGATGGCCGTATTTTTCAAATCAATGGTCGAAAGAATTTTAACCATGTAATCCAGATCGCCTGGGTCCGGCGCTCTCTCCGCAGTCAAAGGAACTCTGTAGTATTCCAATGGATAACCTTCATGCTTCAGCAAATCCACTACTTCTCTGACAGTCAAAACATGCTCTGCGCTACATTCTTCCCACACTGGATGAATCGCGTGGTTTCTTTCAATGTGAACCAGAATCTTTTCGTCAAAGTTTTTCAGTTCCGATACAACGTCCTCTTTCAGCTGCGTTTCGATAAATTCGAGGCGCGCGGGTGTAATCCCAGCATACGCTTTCGTGTTTCGGAGCGTTAAACTCTTGTCTCGAAGCACGTATGGTTGACCTGATTTTCGAAGATTTTTGCAAGTCAGTTCCCACTTTTCAGTTGAAATCAAGGTTGTGACTGACCGTTTACGTAGCAAATGGGTTCTTCGCGCAAGTTGATCCAGCATACGTGCTTCATGTTGCCCATGTTTGGCAGCGTCTCCGAGTATGGTGAAGTCAACGCCTTCAAAAGGTTGACAACGCCGTGAATTGACGGTTGAGCGGATCCTATCAAATATACGCATATGCCTCAGTAAGCGGAGTGTGCGAAATAAAAAAGGCAAATTTTGAAAAGAAACAAACCATACACCGGCCAGTTTGGAATCTTCCTGATGTTCAAAATGCCATCGATTGGGATTTGACTGCGAGTTTCAGCAACCCACTGGTCCACTTTTAGAATCATGTGCTGCACAAGCACAGATCCATGTCTCCACTGTGATCAACAAAATAATCAGCATTTTTGAAACATAATGACAAAAATTGCGGGGGTTAACCTTCATCACAAACGACTCCAACTCATTTGCAATCAATTTCTGTTGGTGCACCCAGCCCGTGTGCATCTGGTTTTCTTCTGCAAATACTGCCAGATCTTCGACTGGCTTAAACACGTTCAATCGTAGGCCCCTTCGGCGGATACTGTCGAGCATTCGCTGGATTTCTTCGCGACCTTGCATCCATTCGCTGACGGAAGGTGCATGTGAGGCCATATTTCGAGAGATGCTGCTAAAAATTACAAGCTGCAATACCTGAAAGTCAGGCCCGTCCCCAAATCGTTCGACTCAACCACGTAAGAACAGAACGCCAGCATAAAAAAGTAGCGCTCGAGGCAACTCAACGCCTTTTCCAAAACACTGTTATCTCCCGTATTTGAGTACTGAACCCGATGCAACAGAATGACTTCTCTCAAGTTTATCATCACATCACACTTGTCAATTGCCAAATCAAGAATCCGTTTGCATTCGGAACCTCGGTGCAACAAGCTCGTTAACTGCACAATATACTGATAGTTTCCGAGAACAGCGCTTTTGAGGTCTTCAATGAGCGGGCCACGGGCCATTGCCCAATCAATCGCACTTCGTGGGCTCACTTTGTTGGATAATCCTTTTTCGAGGATGTAAACAAGACGCAGCATGGCGCGATTTTGGCTTTCCATTTCGTCAAACAGAAAGGCTTCGTTTGAGCCGAACCAAGTTTGGCTGGCAGATGTGACGGAAGGCCTGGGACCCAATGGAGACATGTCAAATGCGCCGGATTCGCCGCCTACCGCACCTGTAGTTGCAGCCTCTTGCTGCTTTTTCGATGATAGCAATTTTTGCGATTGCCGGATGACCAAAGCAACTGCCATTGCAAACGTAGCTGAATTTTTGTGATGCGCAACCAGATGAGCAAGGAGCATATTTTCGAAACAAGACAAGGCACTCAACTCCTTCCAACTCCCATGCCGCAGTTAAAGACAACGTGATCCTCGGGCCCACAAGCTTTTATGGCAGCAACATATTCGTCCATGTATCGATCATCGGGACTTTGCTCCGGTGAAATAGGAATTCTTTGATAAACGACACGAAACCGTTTGTCCACAAGCGATTGGAACACTTCTTTGGGAGTCATAAGATCGTCAATGCCAATCCAGCTGGGAACAATGCGGCCCTCTTCAATTTCGTCATGAACCAAAAACATGTTTCCATGTCTTGCAGACTCTTTCAAAATGTCCTCCTTCAAACGCGCCTCCATTTGTTCCAAACGCGTACCATTGATTCCTTGGAATGTCTTAATATTCTGGAATGGGTGTTCGTTTTCGCGCAGGACGAATGGGCGCCAGTTGATGTAAATCACAGGCTCCTCTCTTGCACTGATGAAGACACATTTATTTGTGCCGAGAGATTGCGGATGCGATTTCAAAAGTGTCAATATAGATGCGATTCCAGATACAGTAGGTTGGGCTGTGCCGCAAATATTGAGATCCGTCATTCGAAAGTTGGGTGCCCCCTGTAAATGAAAGTCCAGATTGATGTTGATTCCTTGCTGGAAAAAGTCACTTTTTATGATTGTGAATCGCGCCAAAACGGAACCAGTTCTGTTTCTGACGATGGAAGCTGCTTTGCTGGCGAGGTCCTGAATGGCGTTTCGTGGAGGCATTGGCACTCGTTCTCTGTTTGTATCACGGAATAAGACACATGATTCGGTATTCGTGTGGGACGTTACCTCTGCGAATCTGGGCCGACAACTGAGTCCAGCGCAAAGTCAGCCGGGTATCCGTATTTGAGATCATTTACTTCAGGGGATGATGAGAACACAGATTGTGTGGACATGGCCAGCACATCGCCTTTTGCGTGCTTCACGAAGGAAACAAAAGATATTAGCAGAAAGTCATATGGGTATATGCGGTATTTAGTTGGAGTACCATCACATGAGCGAGTGCATGTGGGTGAGAGGGAACGGGGATAGCGAGCGGGGCCGAAGAAAGCCCGGCAATTGACATTTTCTTTCCGAGAAGCATAGAAAGATCGTTTTTGGATCCGAACGAGCGTCGACGCGGGACCGAGTCCAGTGGCGAGTTGCTGTTTTTGATTGGTTGGTTGCTTGTGTTTGTTTGGTCATTCAGAGCAAGAAAGGAAGTCAGACCTGTTGTGTGGGGGAGGTCTCTCGAACATGCGCGCGGGAGTGGCCGTGTCGGAGTCGGCCGTGTCTGTTGTTGGCTGAGTTGGCATCGGTTTTGGGGGTGATTTTAATTGCGTAAATATTGCCCGTCTCTTGATCTTGAGGCTGAGAGATTTAAAATCACCTCAACTGAGCGCGTGTTTTCTTCTGTTATCCAGGGCTGCAGAATGTTTGCCTAACAAATCAACGTCACTGGTTTGTACATACAGCGACTCAGTGTCCAGATATTCACATTCAGCTCTAAGACTCGTTCATTCGAGTATGCCGAGCATCCCTGATTGACCTTTTCTTGCAACATCAATGCGCCGCTTGTCCGAGAATCGCTGGCCATCCTGTGGGTTAGGGATTTCATAAATATGGAGGTGGTAAATATTCACGAGCACATCAGGTTCGGTAATCACGAAATGAAAACAACTCCAAAACGCAAGCTGGAGCAGTGTGCAACAAACCCAGCTGCCAGCATGATGTCTTCCACGGCCTTCTCGGACGCGGCACCTGCGCCAAAGAAGTTGAGCATTAAGGGATTCAAAGGTGTCTCTCGCTTCCCATGTCCGAGTTAAACATTGACTAACAAGTGGACCCGCAAATAGTGAAGCCAAAGGTGTCCGATTCATTTGTGTCGGATTCGCTATCGCTTCTCGAAGCTGCTGTGCGATCCATTCAATGTCAGTCGGGCCATCCTCTGTCTCTCGAGGAGCTGTACAAGGTGCGGCATAAACCAAAATGCGGAGTCGCTCATGTTTTTTTAACACAAGTGCATTCATAGGCGTGCGAGCATTTGTGCCTGCATGGGTCTGCGTCGAAAGTGTACTCCATGCTCCACCGCATCTGCAAAGACAACACAGAAGCGCTTATGGCGCGCGTGATAAGGTACTTTCTCTCTTCTTCATATCGTATGATGGCAAGAAGTGTCCTAATTGCCTGGTCCAGTCTGCCAACTTCCACTCCAAATGTCGAGTTTCTCGACGCTCTGAACGACGAGTGGCTTCAATTCTGTCGTTCACAGATCATGATTCGCTCAATCTTTCTGTATCTCGATCGGACATACGTTATTCAAACTCAAGGTGTCAAGTCCATCTGGGATATGGGACTTGATGTCTTTCGTTTGGCGTTCCTCGAAAATGATACAATGCTGGACGACTCCAATTCCTTCAAAACGCGCGTTGTCGATGCTCTACTATCAGTCATCGAATGCGAGCGGTATGATCTCACCGTGTTTTCACTCCACAGTATTCACATGTAATCCACAGAACTGGCCAGCAAACCCCAACCGACCTTTTAAAATCCCTGATTTCCATGTTTTTGGAGCTCGGCATATACTTGACCGCTTTTGAGGCCCGATTTCTCGGAGTTACAGAGTCGTTCTATGTGTCCGAAGGTGTTCGATGGATTGCTGATATGGGCGAAGGCAGTTTGAATGGATTAGCAGTTGGATCTTATTTAGCGCACGCTGAAAAGAGAATTGACGAAGAGAAGTTGCGGTGTGGAATGACGGGGTATCTGAGCCTCGCAACGCGAAAGAGCTTGGTTGCAATTGTTGAGCGAATTTTGATCGAAACCCACATTGAATCTCTGTTGAAAAAGGGTGCGTTTTCGCAGTTATTTTATCTATCGAATGATGCTTATTATGCTCATTCCTTATTATGTTTCATTTCGATGTCAGGTTTTGACGACCTGATCCAAAATGATCGAGTGGAAGATCTTACACGCATGTATACCCTATTTTCGCGTACACCCAACGGGCTCGTGAATATCCGTAAATACTTTGGCGATTACATTGCGGTAACGCCTATTTCCTATTTCCAGTGATGGATCCTTCACTTTATGGTTTAATGCTTTTCTGGCACAACAGAAAGTTGGTCTTTCGATCGTAAACGATGTGAACCGCGATCCAACTATGATTCTGGACCTGATTGCTTTCAAGAAGCGCATGGAAAACCTGACAAACACCGCGTTTGCCAGTTCGAAAGAATTTATGCAAGTCATTCGCGAATCGTTTGAAAAGTTCATCAACAAGAGGCACAACAAGCCTGCTGAATTGATTGCCAAACATGTCGATTCACTTATGAAAACGGGGAAGGGAATCACGGAGGCGGAGACGGAGGAAGTGTTGGATCAATGTCTTGCCCTGTTTCGATTTATTCATGGTGAGGCGTTGATAATCATCACATGAGTTATTCAACGCGTAGTGTATCGTCTCATTCATTATTTTAGGGAAGGATGTCTTTGAAGCATTTTACAAAAAAGATTTGGCAAAGAGGCTGTTGTTGGGAAAAAGTTCAAGTGTGGACTCTGAAAAGAGTATGCTGTCGAAACTCAAGGTCGAATGCGGCGCTGCATTCACTTCAAAACTTGAAAACATGTTCAAAGATATCGAGACATCGAAAGACTTTGTCACCAGTTTCAGAGAAGTAAGTCGATACGCTGTTATCTGATGTTCATATCGATAACTGACTATTACACTAATTCACAGTCTCCTCGGCTCATGACGCAACTTGGCTCAGTTGAAGTTTACGTCAATTTCTTGACGGCAGGGATGTGGCCCACGTATCCGCCTGCTCCCCTGACCATTCCAGCTGAGGTTAGCTGCTCAATCTAGCAATCCATCTGACTGCAGCTAAATAATACAACTTTTCAGCTGGAACGTCTGCAAACAGTCTACAAAGACTTTTACATGAGCAAGCATAGTGGGCGCAGAATTACTTGGCAGAATCAGCTGGGTCATTGTGTTTTAAAGGCGAGCTTCAAAAAGGTGAGCAGAGCTTTCATTCCTTTGGTCTGTCCTGAACCTCACACCAAACAAAATAAACGACTGCGCTCATGAAGGCGACAAAGGAACTATCGGTGTCTCTATTTCAAAGCGCAGTATTGCTTCTCTTTAACGAAAAACCGAACCTATCGTATTCCGAAATTCTTGCCGCGACCAATATGGAACCCAAAGAGCTCGAACGCACATTACAATCTCTCGCATGCGGCAAACTGCGGGTTCTAACAAAAGAACCGAAAGGACGCGACGTGCACTCCACAGACATGTTCCTATTCAACCACGCGTTTGAAAACCCGCTATTCAGGATAAAAATCAACAGCATTCAAATGAAAGAGACTGTGGAAGAGAACAAGGAAACAACGGAAAAAGTGTTTGCTGATCGGCAATATCAGGTGGACGCAGCAATTGTGCGGATCATGAAGGCGCGTAAAAAACTTTCGCACACGTTGTTGATTGCGGAGTTGTTTGAGCAGCTGAAGTTTCCAATCAAGGTTTCTGTGTTGCTTGGGATACTTTTTTTTGACGCATGTTTACTGATATCCTTGCATAAACACAGGCGCCGGATCTGAAGAAGCGCATCGAGTCGCTGATTGATCGCGAATATCTGGAGAGGGAGAGCGGCGAATCTGCCGCGTATGTTTATCTTGCTTGAATATGTCTGTGCTGTTGTCTTTTCGACGCAATGTCCTGTCTGTGAGTAATAAATAAGAACCGCGATTGGCATCTGTAAGAGGAGCAATGCTGCGCTTTGACAAAAAGATATCGATCGTTTGTATTGTGGTTTTTGCTTTGGGTAAAATTCGAAATGAATTTGTGCTAACACAGACCAATGCTTCAGCCGAGGATCTGTGAATGTAAGTTGGAAACGAATACCTTCAAGCAACTTTCCACTGACTTACTTCATGGTCGTGAATGCCTCAGCAGCCAAGAGTCGAGCAGCAATGACCAGGCCCACTCTATAACACCCAATCAATACAAACAAGCAACGCAACGGTCGCAACTTGGCGCCAATGCCAGAATGGGGTAAGTGTAGTTTATTTGCGACTTTCCGATGGGACTTAACTGCCACTGTTGCTTGTCAGGTTAGCGATACAGACAGCCGGCACAACAGCGACTCCTGAACTGGTCGTCAAAACTGCAACACGCTTCGTATCAACTGGATAAGGGACGTCAGGAATAGCAATGGCCCAATGCGCTGTTTCTCATCAATTTCAAGACTTGGCGTTTAGTGCATGTTGTGTGTTTGGTGCTACAACTGCATTAGCCATCTACACCACGCAATGAACCCATAAGAACACGAAAAGAACTTAAGATCTTGCGCATCAATGTGAGTATATATTTTTTGGGCACTCTTTTGATCCATCCCTGACGCGTTCCATTGTTGGAAATTTGTATGCTTTCAGTTGGCTCATTCGACATATCTGCATATAATTATACACAGCGATATGTGTGTGGGATTCTTGTGGCTTAATCGTGTGGTGGATGGTTTTTTGAATTTGCGTGCGCCGTTCGTCAATTCACGAATCACAGTTTGCGCAGCAAAGAGTTTTCTTGACTTGATTCAGAAGTTGGCCGTCAGTGATGGATCTGTTACGAGGTGAGCGTGCCGAGAGGGGTCAGCACCAATTCTGAAAAACAACCACAACTGCGACAGGTGATCAAATTTCATCCATCAAGCATGCAGAGCCACGTTGAGGACGTATAAGGTGAGGTCTGCCTGGATGCGCTGTTTGTGTAGCTGAATCTTGTTCTGAAGCAGAACAGCGATGCGCCTTGTCTCTCACGGATCTCTATCCCCGCTTGTCTCTGTACACGCAAGCTTTGAATAAAGCCAGCATCCACTCACACTCTTGTTTATTGGCTCGCGCACTCCTGTGGTGGTGCAGCGTGCATCCAAGATGCTAACAACCAAGAACCCCCATTTTTTGACAGGCCGAACAACGCGAAACTCCGATCAACTGCCAAGACAAACATCAAAACAAATATCACGTCATCAAAACAAACATTGGCGGGCATAAATTTTGGACCTCGCACTTTTGCAAACATTTGACAAAGATCCAATAATGCCCGCCGTTACTGCCTACTTTGTCTCCACGAGCCCCCAGCAACAAGTCGAGGAAGCTGCCACCAGTGACCCAACTTCAAGCTACAGCGAACCCAGCGACCAAAGCGCCCTCAATGTTGAATGCACGCCAGTGGCAACACAGGCTCGCCGTTCACGTTTTTCTCCCGATCCTTCTTATGATTCTTCCCCTGCACTAACCCCTACTTTTTGGTTCTCTGAGGTCCCTAGATACCTTCAGCTTCTCCGTGCTCGCGGTGTCGATGGTGCCGATGAATCGTCCCAAGTCTCCGAGACAGCC
>QEAP01000523.1:0-16459 GCA_006535975.1 Chytriomyces confervae | reverse complement strand
CACTTTCGCCCAGACCAGCATACCCGGCAGATAGACTTGCGATGAGGCGGGATTCGTCTTGGGTTGGCGAGCCTGAGCGGGTTTGGGAGTGGTTGTGTGGGTACTTTCTTCTTTACTCTCGCTCAGAAGCAGGCGGAGCCGCTCTTCCTCCTTCTCGTCCTCGTCGTCCTCTTCGCCTTCGAACATTGTGTCCAGTGGCTTATCTTCTTGCAGGGTTTGCTCGCTTTCTGAAGCTGTCTTTTGGACGGACTCGTTGGCTGCGACTGCGTCTACGGACAAGTCTTCGGTCATTGTTTTTACGCTTGCTTGGCCAAACAATTATCGAATCTTTTTTTAATATTTTTGATGGCCTCAGTTTGGATATTGTTCGGAATGTGACCACCACCAAGCCAATCACATTCACAGAAACGATCGGCGCACCCGATCTTGCAACTGCTTCAATGACTCTTGCAGCTGTAAGCTGCTGGCACCACCAGCTCCACTGCTTCCTGCCAGCAGCCGGCTTCCCCCGGCAGTGAGAAGCATTTTGGACAATGCGTCATCGACAGTCTTTGCTTGGAATCTCGCTCTGCAACACGCAAAAAATACGAGTTTCAACTTTTCGTTTCCTCGTAATTTGAGAAAATTGAAAGCAAACCGCTCATCCGCCGATGCGTCAACAGCCTCGCACCACTCCGTAATCAAAACAACCAGACGCCCAATCACATGTTGCTCACCCGCCACAGTATTCCATGGCGCGTTCTAAAAATTCAAACATAAGCGTTTCGTGCCGAACAAAAAGGAATGTTACTCAACCCTTGCTTCCAGCATCTCGTAGTAAATCTCAAACAACTGGGCAAACGACACTCCCAGCGACCTCATCACTTGAATCACCCAAGATTCTGTGTCCTTGCCACCAGGAGACCGCATCGCCGCATTCTGGAACACGGTCGATTCCAAAAAGGTACACAAAAACACTATTTTGGGTTCCAACAATCAGCCATCAGCCACCAACCCCAAGTCACATGAACAGAGCACAGCAACTCACCAAGTGGAAAGACATTGTCGTCATGCAAATAACGGTGTCCAAGCGCCTTCACTTTTTCAGCCAGCACAACGGGTTTCTGCATGTCCGAAATCTGCGGCGAGTCCACCACCTCGCGAACAATCTTGCTCCACAGCTGTTGAACGAGCTGTGGGTCCTTGTGTTCAGACACATGCAAAATGAGCAGCGAAATTTCGTGCAAGTTCATGGGTCTCGTGTATCCCGTGTACAGCTGCCGAGTGAATCTTTCAGCGAATAAGCAAAGTTCCATATTTCTTCCAGTCCTTACCTCTGAAATTGTCAAAAGCGAGTCAAACAGCGCGTCGTCAGGCGCCAATAAACCGAGTTTCTGCGACGCCGTGAACACCTCCATTTGAATCAATGCAACCTTATCAAGACATCGATGAACCCTGATTACAAGGACAGTATTAATATTTCAAATTCGACCAACGTACATCTTTCTTGTCTTCCAATTCGCGAACAAAATCGTGATCTGCGACGTTGACTGTGGCGCTTTTGGCATTCGCTGCAGCCAGTTGCAGCATTTCAACACGCTTGATGAACGGCTTAGAATGCCTAAGTCGAAGAGTTAATAAGAGCTTCCCAGGCAAAAATTGCGGCGTACTTACTTGGAAACAGCAATAGCGCGCAGCACTTGCGCAGCCTTCATAAACTCCTCCTTTCTGACGTAAAGCCGCCACAACAAGTCGATTCGAGACAATTCGACAGGCTCCATTGCGAGGAAGTCTTCAAGATATACACTGTCGAGCTGTGGAGGAAAAAGTTAGCGTCAATAGTTGCGCGAGAACAGTCGAAAACAACCCGCGTTTACCTCCAACAGAGCCGAGTTCAACTTTTCATTCATAAACCAGTCGAATAGGAAGTAGTGAAACAGTTTATCGTCAAAGCGGAGGCAGTGCTTAACAAGATCCGCTTGAAACGAGTTTACTAGCCGCGACGAGTCGGGTGCAGCAACGCCACCTTCATTCCCAGTTTCTGGAGTATCCGCCGCCATAATCAAGGATTTGACCAAAAGGTAGCATTCCTGACGCTTTGCGAAAAAGACTTCGCGGTAATCCTTTGCATGCAAGGGTTGAGCTGCGATGGAATACACCGCATCAAATGATCGCTTACGTTTGCAGGCCGTCCTTCCGCAAAGAAAGGAAACCCAACCGAGTTTGGATCTTCGGCTTGCGCGAACGAGAGCACGAGCGTGACAGCACCTTTTTAGGAGAACGAAAGCAAGTTAGCACCTGATCGGCGAAGTCATCGACTATGCAATTGTCACCGTAATAATCAGACACGCTTTGGAATTGAGCCGCCAGCTCAGACACTTTTGCGAAATTCAGACTAGGCAGAATATTGATGAAGAGACTTGTGCCGCAACAAAATTAGTCAAATACAAAAGTCGCGAAACAGATTTAACAAACTTGAGCGCTTCTGCCAACAATGCGCGGCCCATGTCTCCATTCTCTGACTTGGCTTTCGTTAAAAGTTCCATTCCCTACGAAAAAGGGATGGTCAATCAAGCTCAACAATAAGTAGTCGCGCAAGCAAAATACTTTGAATAAAACCACGTCTTCAACGCAGCAAAACGATGGGCATTTTGATTGGGCCAAATCGCATAAGTCGGTGATCTTATGGGGTAAGTGTCAGAATAGACCATTTGCGGACAACCGTGCCAATTGTTGAGAATACTTACAGCAACGCCCTGAGCAATCTGAACTTGCACAATTTTGGTGAATATCTTTTTGGCGACTTCACGGCCTGAATCCATTGTCACAAGATTCATGAATGGCTCCTCCAACAGATACTTGGTTAAACCAGACTCGAAGCTTTCGACAAACAACAAGAGTCAGAACGTTGGCGGGAATAAAGCACTGAACAGGTTTACCTTGGGGACAAGCTCAAAAATCTAAAGTCCGCAAGTAGCGCCAGAAATGAGATACCCTCAATACAGCGTTTGATAAGAGCATGCATGTCGCGCATCGATCGAGTCTCTTCCTGTTCACATCATCCAAAATATCAGACGTCTTCATCAGGATGAGCGCAGAACACGGATCCCACCTGCCAAGCTTCCTTCTCGCCCAAAACTTGCGAGCTTCCAATACTCGAGTAATCAATATCATTCGGGTTCGACGCAGCCGTCAAAGACGCATTTCTACGCGAGAATTCAAGGTTTAAGACGATAAACTGTCGACATCTCCAGGCAGAACTTACCCAGTCATTAAATTATCAATCGCTGTCAAAGATTCGGATACGGAACCCAAAAGAATGTGCGAATGCTTCCACTGGAGGTCTGAACTCTTTCCAGTCCTAAATGAAATGTTAAGATGGCGATAATGCATTCAATATAGTCGGGTCGTACTTATTCACAATCGGACTGCTCCACAATGGTGCAAGAAGACGCGCCAGGTAGAGTGCCAAACCATCGTGGCGACCGCTCATGACATACTCGTTTGTCGTCAAGGGTTGCCCCAATGGATTGTTTTCTGGGCAACAAATGTTATTAGCAGGCAGATGCCTTGAAAAAGATGAATCTTTGTACCAGATAATCGGAGTTGATTACTATCTTGCCGCAAGTATGGCTTGCCTCCAACTTCCATGTAAAGGCGCGTTGCGCACGCGATGATTGACGTTAGGGAGTACTCTGAACAAAAATGAATTAGAAACCCAGCCCTTTCAGAGGGTGTATGGAATCGAGCACACCATTTCTATGTTGAGAGCGTTGATTAGAAAAAATTGAGTACGTTTAATCGCATCTTCGACTTACGATGCAATAATCGCCAAGCACATCGCACAAATTTGCTCCGGAGAGAACCTGCAAACATCATTCAGATTTTCCCGAAACATTTAAAAATTTAGGAATCTCAGCTCACCAAGACTGGAAGGAGGAAAATCCGTGAGGCCAGCCTCCAGATGTGAGCGTGTTTTCCAAAAGACAGATAAGGATATCGATGGGTCGACGGGCGGTGAAAATGGTCACCCCTGAACAGAAGATTTTAAGTTTTTGGAATCATTTTCGGACACAATGACCAAAACGCACCAGCATTAGTAAGAGCAATGTTTTTTCGGACAAATCGAGAATCAATCATAAACTCTTCAGCAATTGATTGGGGCTTGTTTCGCACAACGCTCTCACAAATCGACCATGTCTTTCCCTCTATACGACTCGAACCATTGAGCTCGGTGTGAGTAGTTCTCTGAAAGCACAACAGGCATTTAGAGTTTGATATTTTTGACAGAGCAGAAATGCACTAACTTCTGAAGTGAAGCAACAAATCAAGTCGGTTTCTTCGTTGATGGCGTTTGCAGCAAGCAGAGATCCATTGACGTAATTTGCCTCATGTAATCGGAATCGGTCCGCATTCGCTGGCGGTTGACGAACATGCGCAATTTGAAATGTGTTTGGCTCGCGTTTCGGACGTCTATCTGCTTCTTGACTGTACGGATTCACCTTGTGAGATTGGAAATATATGCGGAAACCTAATTCGACAGTCATATCTTAAACGCAAAGCTTCTCGATAAAAAGAATGACGGCTGGATTTACCAGAGCTCAAAACGGCCATTAAATGGAGCACTTCGGATTCAGATGACGGAATGACGTGGATGGAGATGATTTGAAAGGTTCGAGGTTCAATGAATGGATGCGGGTAGATGCTGCATCCTTCGAGCCATTTTTGAGCTTGCGCAAATATATCTCCGGCGCGATACATTCGCTTGAATTCTTTGCCGTCTGCGCCCAAGTAAAATAGCTGCGTTTCGCAAGACGCGTTGAATGCATGTTAATAATTTCAACACCAGGCAAAGCATTATCCCACCTCAATGGCTGAGCGTTCGGAAAGTGTATAAAGTAAGTTTCTGGATTGATCGATAACAATTTTACGAATTGGATCTGCCAGAAAAAATAACTTAGAAGATTGCAGCGTTGTAAAAAACAAAGAAGGCAAAATACCATCTCCCGTAAAGTTTAAAAACGTTGGAATAAACATGGCATAGGGTGTCGCGGTAAGGTCTACTTTCCGGCATTTTCGCGTGAACCACCCATCTTCAGCCTGGAGGCATTCTCAGTTTCATCCAAAAAGTTCGAAATAATGTGGGGCATAGGAGTAATATACCTGGTACTGAAGCTCGTACAAGCGCCCATCACTTCCGCACATAAATATTCTCCCTTCGTCAGTTCCCACAATCGAAGTCATCGATACGTTATCCGAAGCGATTGAAATATCTGTGCGATATAGATTGAGGGAATTTGAAGGGTTTTTTTCGTTGTACGCAACGGCAACCAAGATAATTTCGATCGGTGTTGCAACGACCAAGAGATAGTTGATTTCATCCAAAAAAACGCCTGTTCCATCATGAACGCAGCAAGTGTTAAATACAGAACGCGCGGTCAAATGTATGAGCTACGTGCCTGGGAGCGGCTTGACCAGCCCGACACTGACAATAACCTGGTCCTGGTCATCGAACACTTCAAAGTCGTCGCTTTTACGAGAGTTTAGATGACATGGGAGCAGCGTTGGTTAAACACTCACGGCGAGTCATAATTCCACAAGAACAATTGGTGGTCGATTGTGATCCACGCGCGATGCAGTTCCGGAAACAGACCCAAAAAACACCGGCACTGAAGAACTTTGGACATCCATGAAATATACGATGTAAATGAAGCGTCAGTTGTTGGGTGCTCTAGGTCTCACAGTCGTATTGCTCGTACAGAGCGTCCGGTAGCGGCACAGTTCTATCTCTCACAAGAGCGCTTAGAAGGGGGTCGGTCGATGATCTGTACTCTCCGTGTCCTTGTTGATGATTTTTCCTGTCAGGCGCTTGTTACCTTTCGAGCAAACCACACAACTCACTTCTCAAAATATCCATCAAATCCGCCCTTCTGAACACGAATTCGGTGAGCGATTGTATCGTACAAAACGGCGTTGTTTGAGAGACCTGTCTGACTGAAGCTTGGTCTCGACCGCTTTCGTCGCTGTCCGAAGCACGGCGGTGTTGCTCACGGTCATTCTCACTTTTTATGGATAAATAAAGTCAAGAAAGTGAACTCGCTTTATCTTGAACTCAATAAATTCCAACAACAGGTCGTGTTAAGTCGTGTTAAATTAGCCGTATGTCCGCCCCCGCGAACCGAATCCACCGCGTTGCCCAGTGCTGGATCCCCTGTTCCCAAACCCTCCTCGATTTCCAAATCCACCACGCGATGGTGCACCTCCCCGCTGAAAGCTTCCCCGATTCCCAAAACCACCGCCGCGAGACTCTCCGCCACGCGCACCTCCTCTGTTTCCGAACCCACCTCGGCCGTTCTCACTACTCCCTTGTCGATTTTCGGAATCCCTGTGACCCCCTCTCCGGCCGTCAAACCCGCCTCGCTTTCCGTCATGTCCACCACGCCTGCCTGCATCGGTTTGGCGGAATTCTCCACCGAATTTCTTGTTTGAGATTTCATTGAAACCATCGGTCAGATCAGGCTTGTTTTTCCGCTTCTTTTTCTTTCCTTGATCATACTCCACGTCATGCAGCGTTGGGCGTTTCAGCTTTTTCACTTCTTCTCCCTGCATTAGCAAGTCTCGTTTTTCTAGCAACTGGGCAGTCTCTTCCATGTCCCAATCCCGAATGGCTGATGAAAACAGGTTATCAGAAATTTTGAGCGACAGCAAAAGGCAGTTCCAAACGCGGCTAACCTCCAGACTCATTCGCCGAAAATTCAGTCTTTGTAAACGCAAGCGCTTCAAGCTTGGATTTACCCTCGACTCCGTCTTCCAATTCAACCGCATTTCGAGATTTGTCCACAACCACTTCAACACTTTTCTCAGATTTCCGGACTGCTGGTTTAATTTTTGATGAGCTTTTGGCGGGTGGGTCGGATGCATCATCGTCCTTGTGAACAACCTTCCATTGGTCGGTGGCATGAACCAGAGTAGAATTACGGACAACAGATGGATTGTACAGACTAGCTTTTTTTCTTTCTGGCGATGATGGTACAGCGGTACTTTCGGCGAAATCTGCATTGCGCGCCGCACTCGGCGCTTTCGCCGCATTCACAGCTTTGCTTTCGGGCTATATTCAGGAGACTTTGCGTTAATTACAGTAGTCTGCTTTTGCAATCACCAAATTTGATGAGCGCTCAGAGACAGAAAAGGATTTTCGAGATGTTGGGATGGAATTGAGGAGTCATCTTACCGGTGGTGCGGCGACATAAAATAGCATATACGCGTTTTGCTCCAACACTTTACTCAAGCTCACTTGACGAACCTTCGTAAGTGAAAGTGCTTCCATTAGTCCAAAGGTAGCATTTGGAATAGACACCAATACATCCAGAACTAAACGCACCTCGCTGTCATTTTTGATATACCACGTTCCGTTCGGCGCTTTAATATAAGAATAGTAGTGTCCAGAATTGCAAGAGTGGCCCGAGTGAACCAAGACGCCGTACAGGTGATACAGCTTCTCATCCTTGGTTTTGAACATGTACGGCTGCAGATCCAGTTTTTCGGGGAAAGTGACCATTTTGGAAATTTTTCCGCCTCCGTACATGGAGCTTCCAAACTCGAAACGCTTCAGATGAATCACCAGCACCTGAGGCGCTTCGAGGATTTGAAGACGTTTTGAAGCATCGACGAGGGTTTTGCACCTTCAGGATGGAACGAGTAAGTTTGTTTGTGCATGTTGGAGTAACATTGACGGATAGTAAAGATAAGAATGGATGACTTACTTGGCGCATCGGTACTTGTTATCCCCGCGCAGCATTTCCGTCTTTGTAAATTGTTGAAACGCTTTATCTATAGTATTTGCATGCTTCACTTCGAGACTGATGTCCAGGCAGGAATCGATAGTGTCCGAGGGAGTTTTGCAGACGGTGCATACAATTCGAGATTGGAGATATCCGCCAAAAATTTGGTGCACAACTGTTGTTTCCTTTTGTGCATGCGTTAACCTAGACGGGGATAATTTTGTGAGCGGAAAAAAGAGGAGCGCAGCTAGAAGACTTACTTGTCATGGCCAATGAGACTGTTGTTTTGCAGAGAGTCAATAAAGTATCTCAAAAACTCATGAGAATCTTCTTGTCTTCCGACTTTCAAATGTTTCGCGACACCTGAGAGCGAGATCCGTCAGGGGATTGATTTCAACGTGCAAGTTGATTTTTCGAAAAAGCTTACTCTTCAAACGGCCCACGATTGTCTTTGGAGTAATGACCGCATTCCCTCGCACTCCGGATAGCGATCGCGTTACATGGCGTTCTAGTTCGCAAAAGGTGCAGTAGGAAGTCTGCCGGCCTTGGTTTGATTTCGGGGAAAAAAAAAAAAAAGCAAGAGCTGTCAACTTCTCATGTCGAATGAAGCGAACGTGCTTACATTTAGCACTATGCGATCTTGACAGTAGATAGAGAGCAAGAGGCGGAGTGTATGTCAGGCATTGCAGGGTGCTGTTGAGGAAGCAAGTATTGCCAAGATTGTGAAGTCCAGGACCAGCAGGAATGGGCTTGATCCAAGTCAGATTCAGCTTCTCTTCGGGGAAAACATTGTATATTCTGCGGGTTGTCGGCTCGGCGATGTTCTTCTTCGGAGTGGGTTGTTGCATGGCGTTCGAATGCGGGAGTTGGTCCAGGGGTGAGGCATCGTCGCTCGCAAGAGGCGTCTTTGTCCAGTTTGAGCCAGCGACTGTGGCTGTTTCTTTGAACTTGATGCGCCGGTTCAGAAGCCGCTTCTCCATTTTGTCAGTCTTCAGGACAAAAAGAAAAGGAGTCTTTATTCAACTATTCCAGCAGCTGGTTCCCTCCGAAGTTTCCCTCAGGATAGCAGAAACTCATATCAGTTTTACGAGGTAAAGCGAATGATTAGAGGCCTTGGGGCTGAAACAGCACGGAATTCACGGGGGAACACACCAATAGCAGTTTTGAACGTAGCCGCCAGATTGGTGGCGCAGTGCGGACTCGAGCACTTCCGAGTCACTGCAGTTGCCGAGATGACCAGGAATGCTCTGTTGCTGGTGTGCTTGCGCTCCAAGTGCATACAAGATGAAATTTTGCTTGCGTTCGTGTTGCTTGTTTCACTGTTCGTGCAATTGAGCTTCCAGATTGTAGCTGAAGCATTGAAAAGAACGGATGTAAAGGAAAACGAATTCATTGGACTTCTCTCAGTGATTCGTGGAGGTTTGGAAATACAATTCAAAAAATGGAAGCACTTGTTCGCCAGGTGCGTCACCACACAGCCAGACCAGTCCCCCGTAACTCCACCGCACACACTGCTTGGGCTTGAAAATGGCAACCGTGCAGAGAAGGTTGCCTGAGATGTCGAAGCGGTGCTTGTGTACGAATGCTTGGATACCCCACTCCCGGCCATCTGAACAGGAAAGACACCCCGCTAAGCCCCATCGACAAAACAGGCAACCGACGAGAAACAAACACGCGAGAATTGGGCGCTCTTTATTCGCATCTGCGACAATGCAAACGTGTAAGCACAAAACTTGTTGGTGTCATTTTACTTTCAACTTAATCGCTCTGTTCGCACAGATCCTCGGACAAGGCACGTGAGGCAGTCTCTGCTTTGTCCAAACGCATTGTGCACTCCAACGCAAACGTGTCTTTATTTGCCCTCACCCTTGCAAATTCGCTTGTGCAGACGTGTTCAATCAAGGGTGAATTATTCTAACCCATCATCAGCCTCATCAGCTTACTGTTTTGTTTGCAGTGCACAGGGAAATCTCTTCCCGCGTATTTGTTGACGCCATCACCCGCCATCTCATGTCCTCGGGTGTGCACATGACTGTCAAACTGCGCATCCTTGAGATGCTCCAATCCTGGGCGATTGCCTTCAAAGATAAGCCAGAACTCGGATACCTAGTTGACGCATATAACCAGTTGAAGCGGCAAGGGCTGAATTTCCCTGACCCGGATGCGAAACCTGACTCTGCGAAAAAGTCTGCAAGTCAACTTGCAAAAGAACAAGAGGATGATGAGATTGAACTTGCAGTGAGTCATCTATCCTGTATTTCTATTTTACTTTTTTACTGACTTTTGTCGTTCCAATCGCCAGCTCGCCCTCTCCATGTCTGCGGACGAACAAAAAAAGCACTCTCGAAACTCGGCTCCTCCAGCACCCGCGCAAACCCCAACCGCGCGCAACCCAATCTGCCGCGTTCGTGCGTTGTATGATTTTCCGGGACTCGAAGAAGGCGAACTGCGCCTCGCACTCAACGACATCGTCAACGTGCACGACGACACGACCTTTAAGGAATGGTGGAAAGGAGAATGTGGCGGTCGCGTTGGGATTTTTCCATCAAACTATGTCGAACGAATTGAGGGAAATGCTGCACCTGCTGCTACGACCAGTGGTTCAACTGGGGATGACGTACAAGATGTGCAAAAGGTGGAGCGGTTTGTTGGGTTGCTTGCGAATCTTCGACCGGGAGAAAGCTTGAGCGAAAATGCACGAGTGCAGGTGAATTGACATTTGCTGACTTTTTTGATTTTTGATGGTGTTAACTCAAAAGCGCGCTTGCATTTTTCGTGACTTAATCGACTTTATCAGGAACTCTACCATGCCATTTTGGTCATGAGGCCCAAACTTCTTGCAGACTTGGAAGGCGCCAGGTCTAAGCAAGGTGAGCGACAACAGTTTTGAAATCGCCTGATGAAGACTCACATTTTTTTCAAAATCTTCAAGACGAACTCGTCCAGCTAAACGATCGATTCACGAATGCCTGCTCAACCTATCATAAATTGATGGACGCATCCTTGGCAGCGCAACGTGCGGCCTACCAGCAGCAGCCACAGTACTCTCAGCAATATGGTGGCTATCCTCAGCAAGCGCCTGCTGCCGGATACGCAGCAGGACCGCAATCATATCCACAGCCTCCGCAACAGTACGGTGGCCCACCGCCACCGGGACCACAATATCAACAGAATTTTGCAGCGCCTCCCCAGAACGGGGGATACTATCAGCAATAGTCAACTTTTGTCCAATAAACCAATGCTTTTGCTTCTCACGACTGTCTTGGACATTTGGATGGCTTGATTTGGAAATAACGGTTCAATTCTTGATTCGAAGAACGCGTTATTTACGCGCCTTTAATGTGATCCGCGGTCAACTTCTTCGGGGCCGATATTCGTATATAGCGGGGAGAGACGTATGCACTTAACCCGGCTTCCCAGCGTCGGTAGGCCACAATGCGCCTGGCGAGCGTATGCGCTGGCACCCTTACCGGTTTTCGCGGAACCAATGAGGCAACGTGATGAATGGATGTGGCGCTTCAGCCCCGCCACCTGTCGAAAGGTATTGAAGCGCTCGTTGCGTCCAGGACATGCAGTTGTAATTACACTCTAACTTCCTCTTTCTTTCCTTTGCTTTCCCATGCTGCATTATGTGTATAATTCGTGCAGTTTCAGTCAGCACCGGTGAGACTTGTCGCTGCCACTCAGGAGGTAAGTTGGCTGATACCCGCCACAGGGGCAAATTCATAAGGTCCAAGCGTACCAGTCTGAATCCAATTCCAAATAGTTACGTGAATATTGCAAACAACAGCTGATTTGACCAATCTTCTTTCGATATCGCTGTCGTGAAAGGAAACAACGAATCAAAAAAAAAAAAATGGAATGCAGCACTCTTCTTTTTTTGGCTGAACGACCGGAGACCAACATCATAAATAACGCGTTTAATGCTGTTCAGAACTCAGCAGTGGACACTTCAGACCTCCAAAACAAATTCAAAATCTTTTTCGCCAGCGCATTTCCTATCGCTTTTCGACTCTCACCTCCCGCCCCTTGAATAACCTTTTCACGTTCGGTATCGCTTGAGCAAGACGCCAGCGACTTGAACAGTCTGGGTCAATCCCAACGCCAAATAAAAAGATGAGATTCGAAGGCCTTTAAAGAATCCAGAAGAGGAAACCGTTACCCTGCGCCAGTCTTGAAAGTACGCGAAAAGAATACAGCCTTTTCCAAACTCATTCCTGGCTTTTTGGATTGTGCAAAGAAAACGCAATGAGATGACTCGATGCCATCACGCAAAAATGACACTCACCACAGTCATAAGTTGCCTGATCCACACGTCACCCAGGCAAAAGTTTTTCGTTTTGGTATTTTGCCGAGAAAACTCTTGAAATGTTAATGAGTATACGGTATTTGGTTTCGGATGTGCCACTGGGGCGTTTCCATTCTTCAAGGCAATGCTTTTGTTCTAAGATTGAGAGAGTTAAAATTCGAAACCTTCGCCGATACAGTGCACACGAACAACAAACTGATAAATACCTGATAAACTGTTTTCAGAGCATTTGTCAGGGAAACAAGGCAGTTGAGGGTGTCTTCTGCTGAGCTTGTCTTTTTCACAAAAAATCCATTTTCAAACTGTGTTTGAGTAATCGCAGTGTGCACGGCGTCCATTCCAAAGTACTCGGCGCTCTCAGTGCTGACTTCTTCAATTACGTAGATGACGTTGGGTGCGCCGCATTCTGACAACCGAAACTGTAAATCGCCGTGTCAAAATAATGCACTGGCCTGAAAATGTCGATGCGGGTACAGACGATGCACTCACTTTTTGTTCCTTGAACCGTCCATCTTTAATACTGGACACCAGATCATCCATAGTTTTGCGCTCGATTATGTACTCCAGAACAATTTCGTCATCTCCATGGTACTGTCCTGTTGAACAAATGCCCATCAGTACAAAGCTCCCAGACTGCTCCCAAGCTTCAGACAACCAACCGTTCGTCTTTGGCCTCGCGATGAACATGACATCGCCCAGTTCCAACATTCGTTGCTCCACTTTGACATTTCGGTTCACAAGCCCGTCATAAAAGAAGCTTCGATTTGCGCCATTCTTGACTTCACGCGTATCAAGGAGAAGAATGATTTCGAATTCACCCGGAGCGAAAGACAAGTTTCGAAATGGCTTATTCGATGCAGTGTCGGGTGCAAAAGGTTGCCATTTCGATGACGCGTGACTCAATTGCGATGCCGGCTCTGAAGAGTCCTCACTGAGGTTGGATATAGACTTGGAGAGTCTGTTATTTGAGGAATATTGTGCGGCTTGGGTGTGTGAAGATAAATTCGTGCCGTCCACCATGCTTTTGGGATTTGTGTTTGTTGGCAAGGGAACCGAGGTTTGATTCATCGACGCTAGCATTCGGTCAACCAAAGTTGACCCTTCTTCACTCAGACAATATCGAGGTGGGTTGCCGTACGCCATAACGAGCTGTTTTGCATGTGGTGTTGGCGTTGGTTCCCCAATACAGTGTCATGAAACGTGATGAATCACCTCTTTTTCCTTCAACCCCTTCATAGCCGCCCATCCAGAATACATAGTGCCAGCTCCAGGCGTGTCCAAGGGCATGTCTGCGTGTTCCTGACCTGACAGAAAAATGTCATGTTTCGACATGTAACCCTGCGCACCCTGCTTCAATGCCACGAGAATCGCCCAAGCTCCAGATCGGTACTTTGGCACGTACTCTACTTTGCGCACGCGTTTCGGCGCAGGCTGTGGTGCGCTGTCGGCAGTGTCTGTCTCAGCGATCGCCAAATCTGGGCCAACTTTGATTTCAGTGACAGTCGGACAGAACCAAGCACATACAACGCACTCTTTTTCTTTGGGGCAACACGCAGAGGCTCATGCAGGAATGAATGCGCCGAATTCGGCTGAAGTTCGATTTGGCAAGGATTTGAGCCCTGATGTGCGGCCAGCCTGGAAACAATGAAACATCCATCAGTCCATGCGTGAGAGGCAAAGAGTCCATGTTGCACAAGACTCAGTCAGAAACAAACCGCGTCTCGAGCTCCTTCAAAATCCCAGGTCCAATGTTCTTCACAATGAGAACATCCCGAGGTGTCGTCAAAGGAAGCGGATATTTGGCGAGTTCATCATGGGCCTGAAGAAGGGGTCACAAACACGTTACGACCATGTCCGAATCTTTTGATCGATTATCGAAGGCTCAAAACTTGCCTTCTTGTAGACAGAAAAGAGGCGAGAGTTTCCACGGCTCACAGCTTTCTTCTTCTCTTCTTCGTGCATGTCAGACAGCCATTCGAGGAAGAGCGCTTTGAGGTCCATGGGTCAGTGGATAAATGCTGGGTATATTTTATACTTTATCTGAAGTGCGTGCTAAGCATCCAGCAGAAAAGAAAGCTTTAATTCCGAATATGCCCCGCGAAGACCGTGACCGCATTGACCGGCGCGACAGAGAGAGGGAGAGAAGCCCGCGAGACAGAGACAGAGACAGAGAGCCACGTGAGCATCGTGACAGAGACAGGGACAGGGACAGAGACAGTCGGAGGGGTGACAGAGACAGAGACAGAGGGGACAGAGGAGACAGAGATAGGGACAGAGACAGAGGAGACAGGGACAGAGGTGATAGGCGGGACAGGGACAGGGACAGGGACAGAGACCATAAACGTCCTCGCAGGGCCTCTCGGTCTCCAGCTGGCAGCGCAACAAGTGGTGGATCAGCACCAGTCGTGCCCATTCACCTGAGAGAGAGAAAGCTTTCGTTCTGGGATATGACTCCGCAAGGATTTGAGGGCGTAGGAGCCATGCAGGCGAAGCTGACTGGTGACTATTGCATTGGCTGTATTCTCTTGTATTTACTAACCACGTCCCCCCTCTTCTTTTGTGACTTACTCCCTCTTTTGTTCCTCTTTTGGGTCATGCGCGATTATTTAGGCCACTTCCCTCCACCAGGTGTTGCTGCAAAGCCTGCCCACGGACATGGCGCTTCATTTGGAACGGGGCTTCCCGTGCATATGCAAATGAACATGGGCATGGGTGTTGGTGGCAATGGAATGGGCATGATGGGTATTGGAATGGGTATGCCTGGGATGAACGGCGGATCAGACTATGCTTCGATTGCTGCCAACATGGCCGCAGCGGGCAATTCTTCGCGACAATCAAAGAAGCTGTACGTGGGAGGCATTCCTCCAGGCGTCACGGACGAAATGCTCCTCGCCTTCTTCAACGACACTCTCACTCAGCTGAACATCACCACTTCGACCGACTTGCCCCCCGTGTTGACATCGCAAATCAACAAAGAAAAGTCTTATTCCTTCTTGGAGGTGAGGGAGAATGCCTTCAATTTTTCCCCACCTTCATTCTCCTGTTTCTCGCGCTTTGCGTTTTTGTGGGCGATATTCTGGAATGACGCTTTATATCGTTGGGCGATTCCTCAGTCCAAATATTTCTTTGCAAACTATGCAACTGATGGTTTTCGCATTTTCCATCCTTCTTGCAGCAAGATACACATACATATACATTTCTTTTTTCCTGTTTAGTTTCGAACGGACGACGACTGCACAAAAGCTATCGCTTTGGACGGTCTTCCATTTCAAGGCGGCATTCTTAAAATCCGACGACCCAAGGATTACGTTGGACCATCCAACGGAGCCGGACCCTCAATCCATTTGCCTGGTATTTATAGTCCACGTTAGCGCTAAACTCTGATTTTAATCCTGCCGCTTGCGCGTGTACAGGTGTTATTGCAACAAATGTCGGCGACAGTCCCAACAAACTCTTTGTGGGTGGACTGCCTAGTTACTTGAACGAAGAACAAATCATTGAACTCTTGAAGGCTTTTGGCGATTTGAAGTCGTTCAACCTTGTAAAAGATGTGGGCACTGGCATGTCAAAGGTGGGAACTCGTTTGTTCACCTTACTGGACGCTGTTTTTAAACTGTTCTTATCTGCAGGGCTTCGCCTTCTGCGAATATGTCAACCCCGAAATTACAGATATTGCCTGTGAGGGACTCAACGGTATGGATCTGGGTGACAAGAAGCTGGTGGTCCAACGTGCGTCGGTGGGCGGCAGCAAAACCGGACCGGGAGCGGTTGCCCCTGGCACATTCCTTCCAATGATCCCTGCCAGCCTGCTTGGAAGTGGCAATACGAAACCAACGCGCGTGCTGATGCTTCTGAACATGGTGACGGCAGCAGAGCTTGTTGACAATGATGAGTACGCTGATATTCTCGAAGACATTCGAGATGAGTGTGGAAAGTTTGGGGAAATTGTCAAAGTGTTTATTCCAAGACCGGTGGATGGGCAAGATGTGCCGGACGTGGGCAAAATTTTTGTTGAGTACCGCGAATTGGAAGGTTCCGCTTTGGCCCTCAAATCATTGGCTGGGCGAAAGTTTGCCGATCGTACCGTGTTTACTAGTTACTGTGATGATGATTTACTGGCAGATCGCTGATTGACGCAATTCTTGGGGAGCTGAACAACGGGGGTTGTAGAAGAATGCCCTTTTCTCTGTAATTTCTCTTTTTCCCTTGTTTGGTTTTTGTTGTTCCCTCACTTGATGTACGCGTGAGTGCTGACCGGTCTTCGAATACAACCACATTTCACTTGCTGATGCGTTTGAACGGTTCTGATGTTGGTCGGCCGGTGTAGCAGGCACATTTTAATTATATATGCACTATTTTTTGAATGATTATCGGGGAAATGGCCGAGTGG
>QEAP01000522.1:0-15809 GCA_006535975.1 Chytriomyces confervae | reverse complement strand
TGTGATCAAAAAAAAAAAAGGGTAACAAACCTCGCTATACAGAATCACCTCTGCCAAATGAATCGGTTCAATGAATCCGCTTGGATCAAAGTCGGGAACATGTTTAAACGTGTAATTGACTGCAGCCATTCCTGTATAGTGCATGCCGTTTACAGCAATCGCGATAATCACTGCCGCAGTGTACTTGACAACCTCGTATGGATAGTACGGTAGGATCCTGAAAATGATAAACATCCCGGCTGTCGCTGCCACAACGGCAATCACAACGGAAATCGCGACAATGACTGGATTGAATATCTGGTCTGCCTGCATTCGCATAGAGTACATTCCCAGATGGTGCATTGCCAAAACGGCTGATGCGATAAAGAAGCCCGATATTACGATCCGCCACGGTTTTTCAAACAATATCAGGACATCTATTGTTAGTTCTTGTTCACCGCCGCCGCCTCCCCCAGTTCCCCCAGTCATGTGGAATGAATCAAGTTGCGTTGACGACTCTTTGGGTCTGTCTCTGCTGGGAAAGGCGGGTCCAACGTCATACCGGATGGAAGCATCTGCGCTTGGATAGTTGATTGGAATTTGAGTCATATGTGGGGGAGGAAGTTGTGGCCGAGGAAGGGATTCCCAGCCTTTTGCAATCCAATTTCTGGGAGATTTCCCGTGCGGTTGAGGAGTATGTGGAGGAGTTGCTTGTACCAGTTCGCCGCTTGTAGAGTCGTCTTTGTGGACGTTGGTGGACCCTACCCCATCCCTTGAAAGACTTGGGTTTGAAAACTTTGTGCTTAAACGTCTTGAACTGTTCTGAGCACTGTCTGGGTGAAGTGGTTGTACATGTGGGGACAGCAAACTGTCTTGTGGTAAGAGAGCCGTGCTTTCCACGATCGCTTCCATTTGATTATCAAACTCTGCCGTTGCCTTGATATCGTGACCAGTGTGTGCACGGGTGGCACTATCGCGAGCACCACCCATGGACCGAGTGACTCCGCTAGTTCTAAACGGGGCAGCCGATACCGTCTGAGACCCAGGCGCCACAGATTTCCCATGTTTGCTGCCATGGTTCATTTTTTTTTCGGCTCTCTTTTTCAACGCCATGGTTTTGGCAACCTCCCTCGCCATGATTTTTTCAGCCAGTTTTGTTCTGTCGTGGACGATTGTGTTCCAGTACTCGTCTTGGCTTGCGTAGTGGAAGGCCCAGAGGATTGTGAGGCCGCAGACGACGGCGGATAGGACTGTGTAGCCGTAGTCAAAGTAGATTGGAACGCGTGTGCCGGTTTCGTGGATGTGTAGTGTGACGGCGGTCATTCCGACAAAGTGCATGAAAAAGATGGCTCGGATCGAGAGGGACAGCGATGACAGCAGTAGCAGCACTCCTGAGTAGAACTTGGACACGGGGGGGTCGATACTTTTTTTATATATAAAGAGAGAGAGAGAGTTAGGTCTCTCTTTTGGGTATCAAAAAAAATGTAAACCCTCGACTTGTGTCGATGGCTGTTTGTACCGGCCACGCGCTTCGTTCAAAAGAATCGTGTACATGGCGCCAGCATACGAGATGGCTACCGACACTACAATCGTGACGGCATTCCATTGCGTGTCGAGTTGGTCGTGGTCGTAGTCTGCGTAGGAGATGTTCCCGGCAACGGCGGGGTTGATCATTGTAGCAATGAAAAATTAGGGGCAGGGGATTTACAAAGATTCTTTTTAAAGCTGGCTAGCGGATAAACATGCGTTCTCCCTTATTGCATCAAGTACGGCGAAATGAAGGCGACGCGTTTTTTTTTTTTTTTTCCTTTTCCGTTTGCGCGCCAACTGTTTTCATTTCTCCTGATAATTCTGGCTCTTCTCTCTTCTTGCTGCGTACAGGCAGTTTACACGCAGCTGACTTTCTACCTGTACGCGGTTTATGCACAGCTGGCGTGGTTAAACAAACGGAAAACTCACGACAACGCCTGTTCGGTGAGCCTGGGAAGTGTCGCTGCCGCCGCTGTCCAAAGCTTGAACCATTTCATTCAGAAATCTTATTTTTCTCATAAAAAAAAACACATCATGAGTGGCGCAACAGCCAAAGCCAACTTTCCAAGCAGCACAAACCAGACCGGCTCCCTCTTCTCAATCGTGCAGAACGATGCAGTCCGTGTCTTCAACAGCGACCCGCTTGTCGAGAAGCTGCGCATGTCTGTCGGGCCTGTTGCCGGAGACGATGCCGACCGCCAGAGGAGGGGCAAGATGCTGATGGCCTCGGTGCTGGGCAGGTCCAACTACATGGCGTATGTGTCGGCGGGAGAGCCATCGACAGTGTGTTTGTATGATGATTTGAAGCAGCGCGTTGTCTTGCGTTTTGTGGAAGAGTCCCGCATTAAGGGTGTTATTCTGGAGAAGCGGAGGTATTTTTGGACTTGGTTCTTTCCAGCGTGTTGCCTTTCTTTTATTGAACTCGATTTTGCATCGCTTTAGACTTGTGGTGGTTCTGCTGACAAAAGTCAAGGTGTACGACTGGAACCCACTCGCGCCCTGCTGTCTGTTTTCATTTCCAACCATGACAAACGATGACGCTATCGCTGTCCTAGCTCCCTTGACGATACCCGGAGACGACTCCAAACGCATGCTCGCATTCCTCGGCAGAAACACGGGCCAAGTCCAGTTTTGCCAAATCCCAGCAAACGACATTTTAAACAAGGACGCAATCGAAACACCCGTAGTCTCCATCGTCGCGGCACACACTGCACCCATGAAATGCGTAGCTTTAAACTCGAATGGGCTTCTTTTGGCGACTGCTTCGAATGCTGGAACTCTTGTTCGCGTTTTTGAGACAAAGACTCGAGCGCTGTTGCATGAGTTTCGGAGGGGCACGGAGGCGGCGATTATTTATTCGTTGGCGTTTTCTATGGATGATTATTTTCTTGTGGTTGGTTCGGATAGGGGGACTGTTCATATTTTTGTTGTTGTTGGGACTCGAAACCTGCGATAGATTGCATTCTTAATCTTTTTTATCTTTTTTATTTTTTACATACACAGGAGGTATGGACGAAAATTCGGCTCTGAGTCTTGAACGTCGTGGAGCCAGTGCAAGTGCTGGTGCTTCTCCTCCCAGCAACAATTCAGCCTTTGCTCATCAAAAATACGGCAGGAAAAATCCGGATGCACAGAATGGGGGATTCCCTTCATCTAGAAGTGTTGTTGGCGGTGGTGGTGGTGGTGGTGGTGGCGGCGCAAGTAGCGCTCCTCCCTCCATCGCAAGCATTTCTCCTGCCCCTTTAACGGGTGTAGCGTCTGCAGTTGGGAAATTGGCATATTCCCAAGCTTCAAAAAGCAGTGGCGCAGCTAGCGGAATCAGCGTCATTAGTACCAGTGGAAACCGGGGGAGTTCGCTTGGATTTCTTGCGCCCATCAACAAGTACTTTAAAAGCCAGTGGAGCTTTGCGCAGTGCAGTGTAGAATCGAATGTCGCGTTTGTGGGATTTTTCGGGAGCTCGTCTGATCCGGATATGAAGCGGTTGAAGGCGGATTTGCATGATGCCGCACATCCTCAGCAGAAGATGCCAATGTCTTACGGTGTGCAAGTTGCATCATCTTTAAAATACGATTCGGATGAGGAAGTGCCAACTGGTTTCGAGAGATTCAAAAGCAAGACAGCCGAGTCGGAAACACTTGGAGATGCATTTAAATCTGCGAGCTCGCTGCTGCGGTGGTCGCCGCCCGTAGTTTCACCGTCAACGAGTATCATCATTCTTACGCAGGATGGATCGTATTACAAGTTTGCGTTGGATTTGAAAAAGGGCGGTGAATGCGTTTTGGAAAAGTTTTACAAGTTGACTGATTTGAGTCAAAGTGTGGAACGGATTGGAGAAACGGAGGTGGGCGGAGTACGCTTTGGAATGGCTGTTCGGTGACATGAAAACACGGAATTTATAAAAAAAAAAAAAAAAAGTATCCAAAAAACAGTGTACTTGAAATGACTCAGACAGACGAAGCGGGTTGGACAACGCACCCTGAAAACGAAACAAACATGGCCTGGTTCGCCATGGCCACAAAGCGCTCGCATCCGTGTGGCGATGGACCAGATGAGGAGCTGTCCCGACAACGAGCGTTGATCATTGGTATTGAAGGAACTGCGCCACAAAATCAACGCATTTTTTAAACCAACTCCTCAACAACGCGCATCCCCCCTTTTTCCCGTTGTATGTAAACTCTTTTAGCAATGGACGGCACTGAAGCGTCACTGCATGCCTTGGACTGGACGTGCAAGAACGTTCTCGACCCTGTGCGTGATGTTCTTGTGTTGTTGACTGTCGGGGAAATTGACCTGGACGTATCGGATGTCCTCATGAACGCTGCGGGTAACAAAAAACACCCGTTTCATCTTTCGTTCTTTAGCATCTGTTGCGTTTGAGTTTTATAACATAGTAACGTGCTGGTTTTCGTTCAGACACGGCGTTGGAAACACTTGGCCTCAAAACTCGAACAGATTCCAGAATGACGGCATCAAACGCCAAAACCATGGACGCACTTGAAACTGCGAAAAAGTACTTGTTGCTTGCAGAGTTGCGCCTCAAAGCCATGAATCGCGATAACGTGTGCTATAATTTGGTCGCGTTGGCTTCAGACAACATTGATGGCGCAATTTCTGCGTTCAATGAATCGAAAATGGATGTGTTGGGAGAAGGGAATACTGTTCTTGTTCTTGGGTAAGGAGGGGTTGTTGTTTTGCATTATGTAATGTTGACCGTGTTGTTGCTGACTTCTCAACAGGTCAAGATGTTCCACGTTTTTGTCCAGATCCCTGAGAGGCACCACGGATTCTGTGCTGCACAGTGCTGTTGGGGGATGCCAGATTGTTGTGAAGGTGTGAGATGGTTGCTGTTTGAAGTGCGAAGCTGATGTATAAAAAACGAGTTTTAAAAATGTTTGGGGCTCTGGGGACGCTGTCGCTGTTGCATCATCATTGTTTATTTATGTGTGTGCATGTGAACACTGCCTGGCGTCGCTTGGATCCATTTTGCGCGCACGTGTTTGCTTATTTCGAACCAGTGAGACGCGTTTTGATCACAAACAATTTTTCAGTCAAAGAATTGTCAGTTTCTCGGATCCGTCCCTGTCCAAAACTCGCTGACGTTTGCGCGCATCACAACTGCCATACCATCAAAACACACTTGGATTCAGTTTATTTGAAAACATCCAAAGAGCTTCGCCAAAAGCTCGAACACACCACCTTCAAAAGACAAGCGCAAACACGATGGACATTGGATCCGCTGCAACACCCAAGGTGGATAAGGGAGCCCTTCTAGCTGTTGAGCAGTCCGAGACATGGATGGAAGTTGTCCAACAATTCTATCTCATTCCTGAGGGACCCTTCATGGCCAACTGGGACAGAATGATGGTGCTTGCGGCGCTGGTGAACTGCATCATTGTGCCCTTCACGGCTGCGTTCCACCAGATCACGATGCCTGCGTTCGTGCTGGCGTACTTGATTGACTGCTTGTTTGTTGGGGATATGTTTATCCACTTTCATGTCGCGTACTTGCAGGGGGGGTTTTGGGTCGTGTTTCCGCGGGACATGGGGATCAACTACATGGCGTCTATGGAGTTTAAATACGACGTCATTGCGTTGCTGCCGTTGGACTTTATCTCGTTAATCTGGGGCGCTGGCACCGAGGAATCTCTGTACACTTTGAGTTTGATCCGACTCGTTAAAATGGTCCGAGGAATCCGGATCCTCATGTACTTTTACAGACAAGAAAAGAAACTGCACGCTTCGATGCTTCTTCAAATCTGCAAGTTTATCAGCTTTCTACTGATGCTGATACATAACATTGCGTGCATCTGGTTCTCGTTGGCGTGTCCGAGGGGCACTGCTGAGAGCTGCATTGATACTTCGTGGGTCACCTTGGATGGCCTGTCTCCCGACGAAAAATCTCATTTTACGGCTACTTTGTACATTTACTCCATTTATTGGACAGGTTTGTTTTTCAACTGGATGATGCATGATTTCAAAAGTATTGACACGAAACAAAAACAAATTCTTTGCCAGTCGCTACAATGGCTACCGTAGGCTACGGTGATATTCGACCAGAAAACGACAAAGAACGCATTTTTTCAATTTTTACCATGACGTGTGGCAACTTCTTTTTCGGATACATTTCAGGTGAGACATGTTTCAAGTGCTGGAAGCATCTGTGGGGGGTTCTGACGCATTTTTATCAAAAACAGGAACCATTGCTTCTGCTTTGTCCAACATGGACTCCAGGCGTGTCTCCTACCAGCAAAAGATGGATGCCGTTCGCCAGTACATGAAAGACCGCAACATGGATGCTGACATGCAAGAGCGCGTGCTAGACTACTACGATTATGTGTGGGAGAGAAACAAGGGGATTGATGTCCGAAACTTGTTTGACGACATGCCCAGTACATTTAAAGGGGAGGTGGCGCTGAGTCTGAATAATGCCATTATTGATAAGGTGGCCTTTTGCTCACGTTTTGTTTCTTGTTTTCTGACCCACACACATTATTTTTTGTAAAAAGGCGACGATATTTAGAAAGTGTTCAAACGGGTTTAGAAGGCTGATTGCCATTCACATGAAGCTGTACTTGTTCACAGCCAATGAATATGTCATTCACAAGGGCGATATCGGGGTTGAGATGTTTTTCATTACGCAGGGTAGAATTGATGTGTATGCAAGCGAGGACTTGCGGCGGCCGACGTCGTCTCTGATTGAAGGGGCGCACTTTGGTGAGCGTTTTAATTCATGTTGCTTTTGTTGTTGTTGATCCAACTCATATTCACTCAAATACCTTTCCCCAAGGCGAATTTCAAATCATCCTTGCATACAGACACGAATACTCTGCACAAGCAGTCTGCAACACGGACATTTACGTCCTCAAGAAGGAAGATCTCGACCTGGCGTTCTCCTGCTACCCTGAAGACAGAGACCTTGTCAAACAAGCAACCGAGGAACGCTACAAACAAGCACAAAGCGCCAAAAAATCGCGTAAAGCGAAACTGGATACTGAACTTGAAGACGACGATAGTCTACCCAATATTCATGCTGCCGCGCAAGCTGCATTGAGCTCGTCCACTGTGAATAAGGGACGACGGTCGAGTTTGAATCCTATGGCGTTCTTTAGCAAAGAGTTTAACCAGAGTAATGGAGTGGGTTTGAATAATAATCAAGGGTCGATTCCCGACTTTGCCACTTCTGGTGGTGGCACTGGTAGTGGCAGTAGTAGTGGGGCGGCCAGACCCAGTCTCATGCATATTTTCCAGAAACGGCGCGCCAGTGCCTTGCCTTCGTCAAACGATGCCGACAATTCCCCCATGTCTGGAGCTGCGGCGAGCCAACTTGCAAGCGGTAGCTCTTTAAAGCGGGAGTCCAAGGCAGATGATACTGGACAAATTGAAAACAAGGGTGAAATCGTTTCGTCAAAAACCGCAGTTATATCCGTCTTTGGTGGTGGACCGATTTTGGGCGCGGTTGTCAAAAATGATGGACATGACGGCGGTGAAGATGGACAGAAATCAAACGCGGGGTCGACTAGAAAGAGCGTTGTGGGATTAGTTCCCATTACTGAAAACTTTGCTAGTACTAGTCAGGTTTCTGTGCATTCTCGGCATAGTGTTCCGACCATTGCGTTCTCCTCAGTGGCGGCCAAGGCTCAAACTTTAGAGGCCCAACACACAAGTCAGTCAAGCCAAAGTCAGCAGAAGGGAGGAATACTCCGTAGAACTAAATCTTTACGCGGAACAGAGCAAGTTGGGGTGGATGCTCACGTGCCGCCAAGTCCGTCTGCTTCGTTTCTGCCAAAAGTGGCGGATCATCGGGCCCACAACACCTCAAATGATCCTTCGGATCCAGACCAGCCGAAGCCGTCATCTTAGAGGGGCTCTTTTTTCAGCGAAAGGGGTGTATTTCATTTCCGAGGACAGTAAATATAAACAAAAAGCTCTCTCTTTTCATATATTATTGTTTATTGGATTTCTTGAAGAATGTTTGCAAGCAGCGACCGATCAAACGCATCAGCTTTGCTCAATGAGGTGACCGTTTCTGGACGACATAATTAGGCCACCACAACCAACTGGCTCAACCATAGAAGATGGAAGATTTCTCACCTGCCAATGTCACTCTTAACTCTCTGAGTTTCAATATCCAACAGGTCTTGGTACTTTTGTTCCGCAATCTGATAGCAAGATACAGGTCAGAGAGAGAGAGAGAGAGACATAGAAAACTATGGGTGCATACCTTGAGCGCAAGCGCTTCTCTTGCATCTAGTCGCTGAAAATCTCTCTTCTTTTCCTCCACAGATTCCACCTGCGCTTCAAGAGAATCACGGTAAGATTTGACGAGAGCTGATTTTCTCTCCTTGTCCAGTGCTTCCACTTGGTTGGCGATTTCGATTTGGCGAAGGATATGCTCTCTTTCAAGACGAGTTTGTTCTTGTTTGAATCGGTTTTGCTCAACTGAAACAAAAACGGGATATTTTTGTTATTCTGAGATTGTTTTTCCCGGAATGAGCAACTTACGTTTTAGTTTGAGCTGGCTTCGTCGACCAGCTAAGACTTCAACCATCAGTTTATCACGCGCTTTTTGTTCTTTTTGCCACTTTTCGGCACGCTGGCGCCATAGCTGTAGAGGACATGAGAGTAAGCTTAAAAAAAAAAAAAAAAATGAAACAAGAAACGCAACCTTTTCAGAGTCAGCTTTCTGTAACCGCTCAATTTCGCGATCGCGCTCATTTTCCAACCGTTTCTGCTCCATCAAATGATCTCTGTACATTTGCATCTCCTTCCGCAGCTCTGCACGTCTTCGCGTCTTTGCTGCGATATCCGCTTTTTCTACAGCCAACACATCGTTCACGATTTGAATATCCAGTGCCAAAGACTTTTGAATCTCAGCAGAACGCGCTTGAAGACGCAGAGAATTGAATTTATCGAGTTCCGCTCGAATAATGCGTTGCTCTTCTTCCTTTCTGCGTTTGTTTCGTTCGTCTTCCGTTTTTCTCATTTCCATTTCTTGATGCTGTTTGAGGAAGGAGTGAATTTTTGTGCACCTTGGGGAAAACAAGTGGGGTAAATACCATGAGTTCTGCTTCTTCTTTCTTCAATCGCTCTTCTTCCGCTTGCTGTTCCCGCAGAAGCATGAGTTGGTTGTTGAGCATTGCGACTGTGATTGCATTCATTTCTTTGAATTTGGTTGTTTCTGCAATTTCACGTGCTATTTTCTTTTGACGGTCTTGTTCCCAGAGAAGGTCATAGTATTTCTTTTCTGTGTAGTAATGCGAGATGTTAAAGCTGGGAAGTAGAGCAGTGTTAAATGAGTTCTTAAATGTGTGTCGGCACCTTCTTGTTCGACTTTTCGTTGCTCGGCGTGTTCTACAAGTTGCTCGCCCCGTGCGACTGTCACGCGTTTTAAGAACTGCTTCGATTCAATCGTTCGCAACTCGTCGCATTCGTTTCTGGAACATTGCGTGAGTGGTTGGAAAAAAAAAACGAAATCAACAACATAAAAAAAAGGTGTAAAATAAAAAAAAATCAACCTCCATCTCTGAAGCAACTTTTCATCGACAATTTTCTTTCGTTCAGACTCCCGTTTCGATTTCAATTCTTCCATTCGCGCCTTCATCTTCTCCACCCGCGTTTCACGCGTTTCTTCGGCTTCTAAAAGTTCTTGAGCGTATTTTTCGTCGTCGGATTGGAGGAGCGCGCGGAGGCTGGTGCGTGTGTGTTTTGGGTTCGGTTGTTCGTTCAAATAAAAACGCGGATAATTTTTTTTGGAAATATGTTACCTTTCACGCCTGGATTCTAGAGCAGACAGTTCTTCGCCTCGTAGCTCTTCGACGCGCCTGTACAGTTGATTTCGTTTGATCGTACGGCTGGTTGTCTCTTCGAAAGAAGACTGGAAATTCAAAAAAAAAAAAAAAAAAGGATCAGAATTCATCACACGGACCACAAAAGCAACGCATCTTTCATGGGCTTGCACCGCAACTCGATATGTAGGATATTCGGGGGGGTGATAATAAAAACAATCCAAACCTGCAGATCCGTCTTTGCATAATAATTTGTGACGTCGTGCATCTGGTTTCGCTGCTCCTCTTCGCGGCGGCGGTTTACAATCAAGTAGTCGCTGTTTCGAACGTTTCTGCGCGTGCGCTGTGGAAGAAGAGGGGGGCATCGTGTTGAATGGGACATACGAGCAATGAGGATGTTGGTTTACCATTCCGCTTAGTGATTCCCCGAGCAATGCCATCTTTGATGCTGGTCAAGTCTTTCGATGGGGTTGTTTCGTTTCGACGCTGCGCTGGTTTCAGGACACGGTCTGTGGTGGACGTCGGTGTTGCTTTTAAATTTTTTTGGGGGGGATCTGTGACAATGCGATCCGGGTGGAAATATTCTCGCAGCTGGACTCTCGGGACCAACGTCAGCCAACTGTACCAAAATAAGAAATCTAACAGCGTTGAGTCCGTATAAAGAAGTTTAGAATAATGACCGAAAACTTTATTGACCAAAGAACACTGCCTGGGAAGCAGGCTGCTTCACAGCAACTCTTCAGAGCTCATCTGCATATGGCAGCTTGGCCAAGTCACCGTATGACACAACAGATGCCTTGGAAGCAAGCATTGCCTTGGCAGCTTGAGCGACATCTTCCTTTGTAACCTTTGAAATCTCCTGAGCGAGTTCAGCAGCAGTCACGAATCCACTGCTAGTGAGGACTTGTCTTCCAATGTCGGCAATCAAATCGTCGCGGTTCAAGCTAACTTCGGCATCCACAACTGCTGCCTTCTTTGCACGCGACAAGTCGGTATCACTGATGGACGAGACAGATTCCATGGCCGCAATTCCACGCTGAGCAACACTTTTCACGTTCGAGGCGTTACCCTTGATGAAGAGCCCAAAGAGGCCGGCATCAGTGTATGAAGCGTTGAACGCAGTGACGTCAGTTCCTGGGGCAGCAGCTTTTGCAAGGAGACCAGTGGCTCCGCTGGTAGAACCCCATTTAAGACGCTGAGTGCCGTCAAGAACTGCGCGAAGGACCAAAGACGTGGCGTGTGCGTGGATGTTGGTGAAGGCTCCAGATTTGAAAGCAATGGCAACGTGAGCTGGGCCAGCTCCGCTAATACGAGTCTCTCCACCAAAGTAGGCAGATGCGGGAGAGGCAGCCGCTCCTGAGGATGCAGGCACAGCAACACCTTCAAAGGATGAGTTCACGAGAGCCTCCAATTCGTCATGGGCAACACCGCTTCCAACAATCGCGATTTTTTCGGCAGTGAAATGAGCAGATGCAAAGGCCTGCAAGTCAGATCTTTTCAAGCTGTTCAAAGCGCGGTCTGTTGCAAAGAGGGAGTTTCCGAGACCACGACGGAAGGCAACATGGTGAAGAGTGTCAAGGACACGTGTGGTTGGGTCAGCAAGGGAGGCAGCAGTCTCATCCGAAACTCCTGGGAGAGCATCCAGAAATTCGTATGGTTGGAAGGATGGGTTGAAGACCTGGTTGATCAGACCAGGAACGACATCGACACTAAGTGACCGGAGAATCGGGGAAAAGGTCAACTTCTGAGCCGAGAATAATAACGCTGAAGATGAACTCACAGATCGTCTCTGAGGAAGTTCGATCCGATAATGATGTTTTCGCGAGAGACTGAAGTGTAAAGGGTGTTTCCACGGAACTCAAACTCGCGGTAGGTACGGACAATGTTGTCACCAGGTCTAGCCTAAGGTGGGGGCGTATAAGTCATCTTGAAGAAATAGCATGTCGAAGGTGGACGCAATAGAGATCTAGGAAAGTGACTGCTTACCCGCACAAGGGAGGCCTTCAGCAAGTGAGCAACACCTGCAGCTTCCTCATGTCTCGAACCGGCGCCGATCACAAGGGCAAGAGAAGAGACTGGCCCACGTCCATCCAGCGTGGCCACAGAAACGCCGTTCGAAGCCTTTCCGATGGACTTGACAGCCATGGGGGCAGCGTGTGGCTGGTCTCCCTTTCTGTTGTAACCGACAGCAGACGTCGGAACTGCAAGCCGTCTCGTTTGGTTGAGGATTCGCACCGAGAGCATTTTAGCGTTATTTACTGGTGTCAAGTGAAAAAAGGAAAATATATATCCCAGCCGAGGTATTTACTTATTTATCGATGGGAATAAAATGGGATCAACTCATGGCAGACAAGGGAGCCCCTCCCGCCATCGTTTACCGCAAGTAACGCGATAATAGAGCAAGATGGGGAAACATAAAGAGGCCCCTGTTTCAGTTGCTGGTCCATCCCTTCTCTCACATCAGATAACCCTCCGAGTATCATCCTCATCCCACATGCGCCCATCGTTCTATCCAATGTCGCCCAATCTGCTCGTACAGACGGCCTCCGAGAATCACCGGCCTTCAGTACATTGCGATGGACTCGTTGTTCGATAATGCGCAAAAGAAGCGTTGATGCACAGTGACTCTTTTGACGTCGGTAGTCAAATTTAGAACATTCGATAAACACGGTTCATTCGATCCGGAGGTGGCATTGGCCTTCTGAATTTTTGGACTTACGATCCAGTTGGGATCTTGCCCCCAAGCGTCCTGAGCAGTACATGGATTTCGCGGCCATACGTCAGCTCTCCCAGCGCTGCATTTTCGGATGAGCCAGCGATCAGCATAGTATCGGCGATTTGACGAAATGCTGTAAGGGTTACCCTTTGTCCGACAACCTCCGTGGTGAAGGGAACATTCCCCCGTCTCTGGAGAAAGTGTCCTTTCGCTATACAGTTTCAGTCCTTGTGAAGAGAAATCTTCGAAGCACGCTGCGACAGTTTGTGGTTACATTTGACACAATCCAGCAAATGTACGCGCAGTTTTTCTGCTTTCATCTGTTTCAAGTTGGATGAAATTTGGAAAAAACGACCGAAAGAAGTTGTAAAAAATGGCCACCCTGGAGCAGAGCACAACCAAACTCGAAGCCGCCGAGGCCGAAATCGAAGCAGTCAACAAGGAAATCAAGGAGACTAAAGCAGCTTGGAACGACCTCAAAAAGAAGGCGAAAAGAGGGGCGCTATCTACGGACGAGCAGATTGATTTGGAGTCTTTCGACGAAAAGGTGGCCGATCTCAACAACACACTTGCCGATCTCAAAGAAAACAAAAATACCTGGATCGAACTCATCCGCATCCAGGCAAAGGGTGATCTTGAAGCAGAATCGAAGCCATTCGAAGAAGCAGATGCTGAGTGGACCGCCGAAAGTGCCACCGGCATTAACACTGACTACCGCATGTGGAACGTTGCTCTTGATGACGACATAAGACCAACCGAAGCTTTCAAAGAGCAGTTCGAGGATATAGCGAAATTTGTTCATATGAAGAACGAAGCTGGTCGGCGCTTCTTTCTCAACTTGTTTCTCCTTGACATAGTGAAGCGGGCTGAGTTCAACGGAGCTCTCAAAATATTTCCGGAAATCACAATGGAAGTTACGCAATTGATCGGAACAAAAAAGCGCAAACTCAGCGGTACAGAGGTTTATACAGTTGGCCTCAACTCGAAAAGATTGGATACGTTTGACATCGCACCACCGAAGGAGCTCCATATCATCGCAATCGAAGCAAAAGTTGGCTGGGGAACACAAGATTTCTGGAAGTGTGTTGCGGAAACAGCTACTTTGTACAAGGCAAGAAAGGACGCCGGGAAAACAAAGTGTAGTGTATGGGGTGTTCTGTCGAACGCTACGCTGTGGCAGTTCGTATTCATCAATGAAGACGGAATTTTGAGGCAAACAGAAGAGTTCAGCTTGAATCTTCATGTTGACGATGAAGAAAAGATTGCGAAGGTGTACGGTTTTTTATTTTACGTCGTCAAGAGTTGCTTTGACTGCTGTACTCCAAATCTCACTCCAAGCGGTTCAGTTGAGCGTATTTCTAAATAAACATCATGTGCTCGACACTGAATTCAATCCCGTATACCCCCCCTCATCATACCACATTTCCATCGATAAGTCAACTTTGAATAATATTTGATTGATGCCGATAAGGAGAAAGGATTATTACTGCCACATTTTGAAGTGTTTGGTGGAGAAATGGGTTCACAGCCGAATGGATTGCTACTTGCAAAAGATGCGGATGCAGTGGATCCAATAGGATTTCCCGAAAGGTTGGCGCCATTACTTTCTTGAAAATCTAGGCCGACCGTGAGTATCCAGGACTCGTTTTTGACTACCCACTCCCGCGAAACGATTCCGTTGGATGTGAATATTACGCTAGCGAAATGTCGTGTCCAATTTGTAGCAGTTTCCGTTTGGGGGGTAATGTGTTTAAGAATAACATGCTGGCCGTCGTTGGGTGCGTGATTATTTATCGGTTGATTCCTCACGTGGTTTTGAAAGTTAAGGCATTCTAGCGGACCGCGTTTTGATAAATGGTCAGCCGCGCATCTTTACTTAAAATTCGCTCCCTCTTTCAATGGTTTTATGTGTGAGAATCTTAAAAATGAGTTGCCGAACTGTGCCTTTGCTCACATGGATATGACAAAGTGTGGCTCAGTTTTAACTATGAGACCGTTGCGAGGATCAAGCGTATTCCAGCTGTTTGACTGGAGGAAAATTTATAACAATATATTCCATTAATTTTTTTTAAGATTCCGTCAGCATCGTAGATCAGTGGGAGATCGCTGGGCTCATAACTCAGAGGGCGGAGGATCGAAACCTCCCGATGCTACTTTTTTTTCTATTCTTGGATGGATTTAAATGTTCAACTACGCGGATTCTCCTTTCCCGAGATTCAGCAAGCACAAAAGCAACCACCCAGTTCAAACCTGTTCTTCAAGGCGGAAGAGCATCCATCAGCTTCAGATCAGTCCAGGTGGATTGAAACCCTGCCATGCCGCTTGTGACACGGAAGGGATCCTTCCACACGAATGCCAGGATCCACACACACACATCGTTCCCAAGTTTGGCATCCGTATAACGTCCATCCGTTTGCCGACACAACCCAGAGAACTGATTTTGACTGAGGTGCAATTCTCTCAGGCTCTCTAAGCTGTAGATTTCCGAATTGCAGGACGCACTGGGACCTGTTGCCGTTCGCGTAAGGTTTGGCGATGCCCCCAGCCCATTCAAGAAACCTTCCTCTTGATCAACTCGACTTCAAACTCAGTCTCCTGATCATTGACTTGCCTATGCATCAGAATCAAACGTAAATATGACAAAATATCGACTGCGCAGTCCTGCTGAGCCAATGCGATACTGTTCTTTGTTTCCTTCAAGAGCGCGATCTTGAAGGAAACAATGAAATCCACTAATGAGTAAGAGTCGCAAGAGTCGGTGAATATGGAAGACGCTGAAAACGCAAACCACGCAAATTGGCCATGGTTTGTTCAGTTTGACTTTATTCAACGTCGTTCGTAAATAAAATCAGTGGCCTGGACATGTTCTTCGCAAGCACAAACCATACCGCGTCGAGTACTCTCTCAAGTGCGCGCCTGGCACTCGAAGGTCGCGACTGAATTGCAGTAAAGTAATAGATCTCACCACATGCATCGGAAGCTGTATCCTACCAACTCTCCACCGGCTGCTGTCTCCCGACGGCTCCATCATTTCGAACATCCCGCTTAATGCACGCATTGCATTCCTGGCTGATGTCTCGTTCAATGTATTTTCATCCGTTGCGTCCATGCAAACGATATGGAAGTTTTCTGGGGAATTGAACTGTTACTGGAAGGAATCAGACTTGAAGATCATGTGGGCCGATTTAAGAATGGTGGCCGTTACGAAGTCATGTGTAGAATGTTTTCTGAAACATGTGTGGTGGACATCAGACGGCAACTGAAGGGAACTGCACCGAATCTCAAAGACTTGGATAAG
>QEAP01000521.1:0-16543 GCA_006535975.1 Chytriomyces confervae | reverse complement strand
TTTCACGAGCATTCGATATCTAATGAGCACCACTGCAAACTGTGTTGGATCCCAGGAAAACTGTGGTAAGGAAAGGGGGCTTGATGAAATTTTAGTCGAGGGTCAGAACGCACACTCATGACTATTGTTATTTTCCATCAGGCTTTGCGACCTTGAATGAAGCCGTCACATTTTGCGCGAGCTCCTCAGGAAAGGATGCGTGCTGTCAAAGTGTGCAATCTCGAACAACGGACACGGCAAATGCGACTACTACAACTACTACCATCACAACAATCAAAGCATCTTCAACAGCCACTCAATCAACAGCGACAGCAATTGTCATGCCCCCTTCACAAAAAGGAACTCCAAACAACACTGGCTCAGACAGAAGTAAAAAAGATTCCGGGTTATCCGCAAACACAATTGCAATTATTGCAGGATCTGCGGGAGCAGGAGTTCTCATTATTGCATTGGTTGTCACTTTTCTCTGCTGCGCGAAACGGTCATCGGGTTCTTCATTGAAACAACGCGACAGCAGTCACAGTTCGAATATTCTAAGACAAGAAGCGGCTCCAATGGGCATGTCAACTCAAGGACGGGAAATCGATCGAGAAGATCAACCTGCTCAATTGCCAAAGCCTCTACAAATCGATGCCATGGGTACCACACAAAAAGCGTTGCGAGACTATGACCCCCAAATGGAAGACGAGTTACGAATTCAATGCAACGACTTGATCGCCATCAAAACAGTACACGATGACGGTTGGGGATGTGGCAGGCACCAACAAACAGGCAAACAAGGCTTCTTCCCAATGGACATTTTCCTACCACCCAGCAGCACAACCAACAGTATATACACTCGACGTGTTTCCAGCATCTATGAATCCAATGGAACCAATTTACGAGAGTCTGTGTACGATTTACCTGCAGTGAGTGATTTCGATCGAGCCGCGGACGACACGCTTGGATACAGTTCAATTTATTCCGCGTACAATAGCTCCGAGTTTGATTATACTCCAACAAATTCGTATAATGTCATGTACGCGTTTGAACCGGCACAGTCTGATGAATTGAAACTGCAAGTTGGGGAAAAGATTGAGCTTAAGCAGGAGTATGATGACGGATGGGGATACGGATTGAACTTGAACAGCTTTAAAGAGGGCGTTTTTCCGTTGGACTGTTTGGATGCTGTTTTGAACGGGGAAGAACAGAGTTATCGGACACGCAGGAGCAGCATCTTCAACACACTCACAAAAACGACTCCCAACGCGGTTTAAGATTCAGACTAAATTCTGATGCATTTCTCATCTCAAGTAAACTCACGCATTAATTCCGCTAAATCATTTGTTTCAAAAATCTTGCAATTATTTTCCTTGGCACGCTCTTCTGCCAGTTTCACATTCACTTCCGAAACATAGACGATACATGGCATCTGCTGCACCTCCCTTCTGTCTTCCTCTGAAGGGAACTTCCATGTGCCCGGATTTTGCAGGTAACAACTGCTCAAAGACGATGACCAGTGATGGGAGCTAATCTCTCTGATCGCCCAACATTAGATTTCTCAGCATACATACCAGTCACCGTATCAAACAGAATCACAGACATCTCAAGCTTCGATGCCCTCCTCAAAGAATCAACCGACACAACAACCGCTTTCGGATTCGGCTCGCTCATGAGAGCCACTGAAACTGGCGGTTACCAATGTACTGGATGGGAGGGCGACAAGCTGCGGTATTTTCAAAGCGTGTTGTGTGGATACTTTGTGGGGTTGGGGCAAGCGAGGGATAGGTTCATTAACGGAGCCGCTTGTAACCCCACGTTGACGAGGTTGCCCCTCTGTGCATCCACTGCAAAAAAATTTGAAGATAGTTGGGATTCTATTCAAAACAATGCTACCAGTTGTCCGATGGGTCCAAGTAATGACGCTACCGTGTACAAGAATGTGATTCTTTCTACAGTGGCGGGATTGCTTTCCACTGAGCCTGGTTGCCTGGTGGGGGAAAGTTCTGATGTCGCCAATTGTGGTAAGTCTTGGCTTCGCTGGAAATCCGATCAATGGTCAGGTGGTGACCTGAATTTACACAATTAGGGTTCGCTTCCAACGCTGAGAAAGTGTCGCACTGCACATCCACTGGTGCAACTGACGGTTGTTGCGCAAGCTCTTCATCATCGTCAATCTCTTCAGCTACACTAAATGCAACCGCGCCAGCCACACTGTCTATTGCACCGACTGGAACAGTGGCATTCACCGCCACTGCCATGATCGCCACAATGACTGAAGCTGCATCCACACCACGAACGACTTCAGCTCCATCAACAAACCAAGCCACAGCTTCAGCCTTCTCCTTCACACAACTTCCCATGTGGGCGTACGCAATTGCAGGCGCCGGACTATTGGTCATTCTCGTCGCCATTCTCCTCATCTGCTGCATCCGCAAAAACAACCAAATGATTGCACGATCTTCAATGAAGGACAACGAGTCGGGACAAGAAGAAGAAAAGTACCAGGAAATCCTCAAAGACAGGAAGATGAGCATTGAAGAAGCGCAGAATCGTATTGCGCTGTCAATATCACCTACGACACCTCCCGGTGTGGGTGGCATCCATCGCTCAATATATCAGTATGAACCAACCATGCCGGATGAGCTTGGAACTCAGATTGGAGACGAGATTTTGTTGACTGCTGAATACGAGGATGGTTGGGGTCAAGGACAGAATTTGAATACATCCATGGATGGATTCTTTCCGTTGGCGATTTTGGAGTCGTATGCGCGCAGTGAAAGTGCGCTTCAGGCGAATGATAAGCAAGTTCTTTCGTACAACAAGCGCGGCTCCTCCAGTTTGCTGCGAAAGTCAAAGTATGCCTCGGTTTATTCCACAGCAACTGCAGACAACAAACGCGTGTCGAAGTTGAATTATGGAGAGCCAAAGACGTACGGAGTGGTGGAGCACTACATTCCTGAACGAGAAGACGAACTTGAACTGTATGTGGGCGAAAAGGTGGAACTGACGCAAGAGTACGACGACGGCTGGGGTTTTGGTGAGCGCAAAATGAGTTTTTTTTAACGCGTTTCTAACTCGAGTTATCAGGCACCAATCTGAACTCGAACGCGGAGGGAGTGTTTCCGTTGTTTGTGCTGGACGCGTTCTCTGAGAAGCAGACTTCTGATAGAGCGAGCCGGTTGAAGCGCATGTCGAGTCTGTATGCGAGGCAGTACTGACAGCCAACACTTGAAAGAATAAACCGTGTCCTTGTATTTTTACTGATTACTGATTTGAGTGTCTGGAATTGCTGAAAATGAATGAAATTCGGAGGACATGGAATTTTCCGTTGTCTTTCTTTCCCTTGAAAACAACGCCCCTTGGCATCATACCTTTCTACCCGGATGGACGTACCTAGCAGCAACGTGTGCATCCCGCTGAGGGACAGCGCAATGTGCTCCTCATTCGCACAATTCACAGCATACATACCAGCAAACGTGGCTTACAAGGTCAAGACTGTCGCGGACTTTGACACTTTAATGCGTGAATCCATCGACTTGTCTTCAGGAGAGAACGCGACAGGATTTGGAAGCTTGATTGCCAGCGACAATGGATATAACTGCAGCGGATTCACGGGCGGGCTTCGATACCTGCAGTCAACCTTGTGTGGATACTTTGTGGGGCTTGCACAGGGAACTTGCGGGGAGCGAGTGCCAAAGTTGCCGCTATGTTTAGGCACCGCTGATGCGTTCTTTGCATCGTGGGGAGGTGTGCTTGGCAACCAGAGTGTTTGCCAGAATGGACCTGGACAAGCTGCCGATTTGTACAAGAATGCGCTCATGGCGTCCATGCAAGGAATTCTCAACAGCGACTTGGATTGTTTGGTTGCGCAGAGTCCAGAGACGGGGACTTGTGGTGAGTGAAGTGTAATTGTTCGTATTGTCTCTGAATTTTATGGGTTGGCAGGTTTCTCTTCAGCCAAAGAAGCTTCTTCTTTCTGCGCATCCAAATCAGACACTTGCTGTTCTACGCTGGCGTTGAATGCATCGGTCCCTTTTCCTGGGAATTCAACCGCATTTGCAAACAAACCAGTTTCCGCAACCATTCCATCATCCACATCATCATTGACAACATCAAACCTCGAAGCTACATCTTCACAAAATGCAACGATCATCTCAGGCGCGTCGGGAAACTCGAAAGTCCGGCAAACTCAAACAACGACGTCCAACCAAGCTGACGATCAGTCGCAAACTAGTAAAACCTTACCGCTGGCTGCCATTATATCAGCTAGTGTTGCAGGCTTGGTATTAATTATCGCGGGTATAGTCGCAATAAGATACCGCCGCCGGCGATCGGAAAATGTCGAAGATGCGAACCCACCTGTCAAAGGCAACTCCCCCGCGAAATCAGTGAATAATTATGCGTTTCCAGCTAGCGCGGCTCCTATGCCTGTACCATTCGTTGCTCCAATCCCAGTCTCTTCTGATCGGGAAGGCCAAACTGCCGTTCGCCCTTACGCGCCGGTATTGGACGATGAGCTGTACATTGTTGCTGGCGACGAAATCATCGTCGACACAAAATATGAAGACGGCTGGGCCTACGGACATAATCTACGCACGCGCAAGAATGGAGTTTTCCCAGTTTCGATTTTCGAAGATTTGCCAATGAACTTTGACGCCGGAAACGACGGCGATCGTTCCACGATAGTCGAAAGCTTGTACAGCAAGCGCGCATCCAGTTTATACATTGCATCAAACACTTTGAACAAGACATCCATGAATCGAGTTGTGTCTGCGAACCAGAAATTCGATTCTGTATATACGCGTGCTTCAACCGTTCCATCGAAAAGCACAATGAGCTCCATGTACAGTCGCAGTGATTCTGGGAATATTCATACAGTCCTGCATGATTTTAGGCCAGCATTGGATGATGAAATTGAGCTGCGAGATGGAGATAGAGTACAAGTTGACTGTGAATATGATGATGGATGGGGATACGGCATCAACTTTAAAACAAATCGGGAGGGATTGTTTCCATTGGATTGTCTCAACGGCTTCAGCGAAGTTGGTGCCATGGTTGATGCAAGAACCAGAAGTATTCGAGTTTCGAGCGTGTTTGGGTATGACAAGCAGTCATCGCGTTCTTGAGGAAGAAGCATAAGTAACCTAGCATAAATAAACTGTTCATTATGAAGTCTTTTCATTCGCTTGCCAAACTAGCTCCGTCGTTGGTTCCGGACAGAGTTGGGCTCTCAGCGACCATTGTGCTCGATGGCTTCCATTGTCCGGGCGAGGTGCTCCCCATTGTGCTGACTACGCGCACCCACACTGTAAGACTGCGGGTCCGACAGTGAAGGTCGCTTGAAGAGCAACCTTCACATGCCAGTTTGAACTTGGTGTCCTTGAAACTCATTCCGTGATTGACAGAAAATAATTCATTTGACCGCATACTCGCAATGACAACGCCAGCCAGAGGCTGCATCAGGCTCGCTGGGTCCCAGATATGCGACGGAGCGGGCTTCAGCAGTTGCGTTCTTGTTCCTCCCCTTCGCAAGCTGATCACCTCCGTCTAACTTGACAGCAACACAGACTACTTTGTTTTTCTCAATAAGTCCACCGCTACGCCCGCGTTTAGCAACGTATGCTCTAACGTCATATGTTTTCTCAAGTTATTGGCGATGTGGTCACGATTCAGCAAATTTACGACGACGACTGGTGCTTTGGCAGAAACTTGTCAAAGCAGATTCAAGGCATATTTCCCTTCGAATGCGTTGCAGAGTCTCCGAACGCAAAACCCGCTGGCGTTCCGTCAAAGAATAAGTTCAATCGACGCGAGTCCAGTCTTTACGGAGAGTCAAACAACCAGCCAGCAGATGATGGCTCATTCAAAGTTATTTACGCGTACTATCCTTCTTTGACAGATGAAATTGAACTTCGTGAGAAGCTATTTCTTTTCATTCCTGTCGCTTTTAAACTCATAATCTTGTTTCCAGATATTGGCGACAGAGCCGCCGTCGTTGAATCTTATGATGGTATATACTTCTGAATAGCACGTGATTGATCAATATCTCACTTTAACTTTTTTGAATGGCGCAGATGGATGGGCATTTGGTGTCAACATGACCACTCGGGCAGAGGGTTTGTTTGCGCTTTTCCATCAGCCGCGTTTCTCTAACTTTTTTTTTTTTCACTTGTTGGCATGTTCCCTCTTGACATTTTAGAAAACTACACCTCCCAAACCCCGGTGGGCGCTGAAACACTTCGCCGCATCCGAGAGTCATCAAGATACAGCACATTCAGCACACTCAAAAAACCGACACCAACACCTCAACCTGTTTTAAACTTGAAAAATGCAACACCACAACCTTCATTCCCAGTTCAAAAACAGAACGCATCACCTCAACCTATATTCCCTCAAAAACAACCTGCACCTCAGCCTTTCCCTCCTTCGGCAGCTGCAATTAGTGTTCCATCGTTTGCTGGAAAATCATATTTCGTCATTTACGATTTTAAGCCAATTCAACCAGACGAAGTCACACTGCGCGTTGGAGACCGCGTGACAATCAAACAAAATTACGATGACGGTTGGGCACTTGGTTTGAATATCACAACAAAGCTGGAAGGACTCTTCCCACTGGATACACTCGCAATCGATGCCTCACGCGAAACACTTCAACGAAAGAACCGGCAGTCGTCCATCTATGAATCGCAATCTTTGGCAAACGGGAGTGAACGTGTTGTCTATGATTTCTTGCCTGAACGACCGGACGAAATCAAGCTCCGAGTTGGAGACGAAGTGGTTGTGAATCAAGAATTTGACGATGGATGGGCATTTGGAGTCAACATTACAACCAATGAGGAAGGAAATTTTCCTTTAGACTGTTTATCGTCGTATTCTGAGCCTCAAGCGTTTTCCGTCGCAAGCCCCAAGAAACCAAAACAGCGAGTTTCGAGTATTTACGAGACGGCGTCAAATGCCGCTGCGACGGGTGAAAAAGTGATTTACGATTTCAACCCGGAGCGGCCTGATGAAATCGAACTGCGCGTTGGAGATGTCGTTGTCATTGCTCAATCGTTTGATGGTAAAAACAAATCTTTCCCCGCCGCGCCAAAAATCATCTTTCAAACACTCAAAAACTTATTATAGATGGCTGGGCAATTGGAACCAACTTGCAAACAAAGCAGGAAGGAAACTTTCCACTGGATTGCTTGGCAGGCACTGCGGAACCTGCAACGCCTGCAAACCAACGATCTCGCCAGTCAAGTTTATACGACGCAAACAACTACGAACCGACGAACACAAACTCCTTATATACTACGGGCGGTTTAAAAACCACAGACTCATACTATGCGCCCAACACAATCTCCATATACAGCGCTGCGGGCACAAACACCAACTCCATGTACGGAACCACAGCGTCTCAAAGCATCTTGCCAAGAACCGATACAGCCATCTTTGATTTCAAACCAGAACGAGCTGACGAAATAGAACTGCGGAAAGGCGACACGGTTGTCGTGCAGCAAGAATTTGATGATGGATGGGGATTCGGAGTCAACAACAGGACCAACAAGAAGGGAAATTTCCCATGCGATTGCCTTTCATCGTATGCGGATCCAAGTGGAACTATGCCCACTCTGAAATCGAAACATCGCGTTTCAAGTGTGTATGGTGACAGCCAATACGGACCGGATGAGCAGTTGCCAGTTCCGCCAATTGATGTCGCCAACCTTGGATCGGATGAAGTCGCGCATTCTTACACCACTACAAAGGTGGATGAAGTTCCGTTATCCGTCGGAGATCGTGTAATGATCAAGAAAGCGTATGATGACGGATGGTGCTATGGGGTGAACTTGGTGAATCAAATGGAGGGATATTTCCCTTACGACTGCCTCATGTCTTTTGCCAAAAAGCACCCGCAAGTTCAAACTGCATCTAGTGGAAAGAAGCAACGCGTTTCGAGCATCTATGATGAGAACATTGCAACGCCGACTAAACCGGCTGCTGCTGCTGCCGTGGTTCCTGGCACGGATGCAGGTGTGAAGGTCATCTTTTCGTTCAATCCTGTGAACTCGGACGAAGTTGCTCTGAAATCTGGGGACAAAGTGCATGTCCAACAAGAGTATGACGGTACTCAATTTATACTTTTCAAAATTTTCAGTGTTTTCCTCGTTACTAACGTTATCTTGTTTGTAGATGGCTGGGCTTATGGTGTTAATCTGACAACGAAAGCTGAAGGCTCGTTTCCGCTGGATTGTTTGGAGAATTATCAGGAAGACGCTGCGAGAGATGCTCCAAAACCTGAACAACGCCGATCCAGTTTATACGGTGTTGGCAACTCTTCTGGCTTTGAAGACACCCGAACAGCAATATACAATTTTATCCCGGAGAGGGAAGATGAGCTTGCTTTAAATGCCGGGGATTTGGTGCTCGTGAAGCACACATTCGAAGGTAGGGGTTGTCCATTGGTTTTATTTCGACTTCGACTCGTATAACTGGATTAATTTACAATATTTGTTCTCTCGCGACAACGTAGACGGCTGGTCGTTTGGTGTTAATCTTGCCAATGGATATGAAGGAAACTTTCCAACCGATTGCGTCAAGCCCTTAGCAGATGCAGTGCTTCCAAACCCAAAGAAGAGATTCTCGTCTATTCAGAGAGCATCAAACAGCAACAACTCCATTTATGTTCAAGATGAACAGCTTTTGACTGTGGTTGAGAATTTCCGGCCCGAGCGGGATGATGAAATCACACTGTTTGAAGGCGACAGGGTTCAGGTGCTTCAAACGTATGACGATGGGTGGTGTTTTGTGCGCAATGTGTCGACTGGGGAGGAGGGCCTTGTGCCTGAGGACTGCGTGGATGGACTGAAACGGGGCGGGGGAGGCAGCAAGCAGAAGCTGAGGGGGTCTAGTCTGTACGGCGCGTCGTACTAAGACGCGCACTTTGTCCGAATGAGTTGTCCGAATGAGTCGCGTTGTTTGTTGCAGTTGTTTTGTATATGTACAAAGATAAAAGTGATTATAATCAAATTTAGGGTTAAATTAGACTAAAAAGATGAGCAAATGTCTCCCTCTCGCAGAGTCGCGGGTCTGCACGGGCAGCCAGTTCAGCGGTGCGTGTTCTTCGCTCTTGTTCTTTCTTGTTCTTTCTTGTTCTTTCTCGGCCGCTTGCGCGAGTGTCGCTGACCCGCCTGCTCCCGTCAGGCTACTACGTCCCGCCCTCCGACCAGTTCGCAAACATCACGCAGTTCGACGACTACATGCTGGGATGGGCCGATGACTCCCCAGTCTTCGCCACCGTCATGCAGTCCCAATTCGGATGTCCTCAATATGCAAAGGGCACCAACACCACCAGCGCCCCCGCCACCAGCCCCCTCCGTCTGCACCTCACCGCCTACTGTGGCGCATGGGCGTATCTCGGCAGCGGACCCTGTGGCACACCCAACAATGGAACACTGACTCCCGTTTGTCTCGACACTTTCAAAAACTTTGTCGACTCATGGACAACAACGATGGTCAATCCGAATGTGTGCCTGCCCGATGAGCAGCTTAACGCAGATCAGCGAAAAACGAGGGCCAATTACATTGCTCTATTTCAGGAGCCGGCAAAGGGCGGAGTCAATTCACTCGGATGTGCCGTTGCCATTGCTGCCGATTCAGTCACTTTCTGTGGTGCGGCTCACACTTCTTGGATGCATAGTAATCACTCCATCTAAACATCTTCATCCATTCAGGTTTTCCCACTATTGACGAGGGCCAGAGATGGTGCAACAAGAACTACGATGTTTGCTGCGCTTACACAAGTGGACTGAAACAGGTTCTCCCCGCTCCCACCCAAGCGTCAGCTGCCGCGCCAGCTGCTCCACCAGCTACGAATACTTCATCCGGCGTTCCCATCATTCCCATCGCAATCGGTGGAGGAGCTGTTTTGTTTATCATTGTCGTGATCCTCATTGGTTGCATCTGGAAGAGCAACAGGCAGCGAAGAAACGAAGCCACGCAGCTTGTGGATACGCCAGACAATGGCCCTGCGCAATACGGTCGTCAAAATACGCATTCTTCTGGAAAGCTTTCGGATTTCAATGAGGGCAGAAAGCCGAGTACTTCGTATGATCAGCAAAAGGGTGGACCTTACTCGAACCAGTATGGAGGTTCGCAGCAACAGCAGCAGCAGGCTTTCGCTTCCACGAAAGGCTCTCAAGTGTCGTATGGAGGTCAGCAGCAACAGCCGTACGGAAATCAATTCAACAACAACCCCGCGCAGGGAAACACATACAACAGCTACGGCCAGCAGCAGCAACAACAACCTGTGATGAGCTCGCAGTACAAATCGATTGTTCAGCCGCAACCAGCAGCAGCGAACCCTTGGAACTCTCCGCCCATGCCAGTGATGCCGCCTGGTTACGCTCAGCCTGTCAGCACCAAAACCTTCTGGGCCATTCTGAACTTCAAAGCTGAAAACCCGGATGAAATGTCGCTGCGTATGTTTAAAATTTATTTTAATCTGTCCAATGTCAAACGTGTCTGATGAAAAAATTGTCCAATTTCAGGAATCGGCGACGTCGTGACTGTCAACCAAACGTTCGATGACGGTTGGTGCTTCGGACGACTCGTCTCGACGGGAGCGGAGGGTATCTTCCCCTTCGAGTGCGTTGCCGAGGCTCCAAACATGAAGTCCCAGACACCGGGCAAGAACAAGTTCAACAATCGTGTGTCCAGTATCTACGGAGGCTCCTTTGACCAGCAACAGATCCAGCAGCAGCAGCAGCAACAGCAGCCCAGCGACGGATCATACAAAATTATGTATGATTATTACCCCAATTTGGCTGATGAACTCATGCTGCGTGCGGGTGAACGCGTTGTTGTTGTTGAGGAATACGATGGTGAGTTGTTTCTGTAATGTAATTTTATGCAAGTGTTGTTCTAAGCATGGTTGAACTTTTTTTCAAAGACGGTTGGGCGTTTGGTGCCAACATCAAGACTCGCGCCGAAGGTATGCATCCCAAAAATTATTTTGCTACATATCCGCCTGCCCTCATAAAATAACATCTTACTTCATGTAGGTCTCTTCCCTCTGGACATTCTCGAAAACTTCCGCTCGAAAAAGATGGCATCGAATGGTGCAAGAAACTTGCGCGACTCATCACGATACAGCGCCCACAGTATGCTCCGAAAACCAAGCCAGACTCAACAATCAAAGGCAGTGCCTGTTCCCCAACCTCAACAGCAACAGCAAGGAAGCATTGTCGCTTACGATTTCCAACCTGTTCAACCAGATGAAGTGCGACTGCGTATTGGCGATCGCGTGGTTGTGAGCAAGGAATACGATGACGGTTGGGCATTTGGTCGCAACTTGTCGACAGGTCAGGAGGGCTTGTTCCCTCTGGACACGTTGCAGACGGGCGTTCTTGGTGAAAACAAGCCTCGCAAAGGTCGCGCTTCTTCCTTCTTTGGAAGCACGGAAAACAGCAACATTGTCAGCGCTCAATCGAACTCTAGTGAACGCGTTGTGTACGAGTTTACACCTGAGCGACCGGATGAGATCACTCTTCGAATTGGGGACGAAGTAGTTGTGAACCAAGAGTTTGACGACGGATGGGGTTTTGGAGTCAACATCACGACCAACAAGGAAGGCAACTTCCCACTGGACTGCTTGGCCTCGTTCTCGGACCCTAACCCAACTGTTGGCGTGAAAAAGCCAAAGCAACGTGTTTCGAGCATCTTTGAGGTGGACAATGCCAAGGCCAATGCCCCAAAAGTGAAGGGACAAGAGAAAGTCATTTACGATTACATGCCAGAGCGATCCGATGAAATTACTCTGCGTGTTGGAGATATCATTGCTGTTGAGCAATCCTTTGATGACGGTTGGGCATACGGAAAGAACTTGACGAGCGGTCAAACGGGCAATTTCCCTCTTGACTGTCTTGGCTCATCGTCTGAAGGCGCCGATAGCGCTCCTTCCAAAGGACACAATCAGCGGCAATCTAGTATCTTTGAGGGCAACAATGTCGACTCCATGTATTCCGCGGTCGACAATAGCAAGAACAATTCAAACTCTGTCTACACTGTTGCTGGCAACACAGACTCATACTACGCTCCTCAAAATACTGACTCGATTTATACTACTGCTGGAAACAACACTGACTCGTACTACGCACCCAGCCCAGCAGCTCCCAAACAACAGCAGCAACAGCAACAGCAGCCGCAAACCAAAACTGACAAAGTTTTGTACGCATTTGCACCTGAACGATCCGATGAAGTAGAACTCCGCGTGGGAGACTCGGTACAAGTCCAACAAGCCTACGACGACGGTTGGGCATACGGCAAGAACTTGAGCACAGGCAAGGAAGGAAACTTTCCACAAGACTGTCTCGCGAGTGCTGCCGAAACCATGGATCAGCCAATCAGCGGTGTGAACCCCAAGCAACGCGTCTCTAGCATCTATGGAAGCGAGTATGGACAGCAGGAGGAGCCTGATCAGGCCATGGCGAAAGTCGGTGCCGATCAAGCGGCTGTTGCGTTCACACCGGCGAAAAGCGATGAAGTTGCGCTTGCCGTTGGAGACAATGTAATGATTAAGAAGGCGTACGATGACGGTTGGTGTTACGGCGTGAATGTCAAGACAAAGAGGGAAGGATACTTCCCTTACGATTGTCTTGTGTCCTATGCACAAAAGTACAAGTCTGGATCAGGTGGAAAGAAGCAACGCGTCTCCAGTATTTACGATGCCGATTTTGCGTATCAGAATGCACCGGTCACTGCGGCACCACAAGCACCTGCGCCAGCGAAAGCTGCTTCCATCAATGTCGTTTACAGCTTCCAACCTGAAAAGGACGATGAACTGATGTTGCGTCTTGGCGACAAGATTCAAGTCTTGCATTCATTCGATGATGGTTGGTCTTACGGAAAGAACTTGAGCACAGGAAAGGAAGGGTGAGATTATAAACGGCGTGATTTCTGAGATGAGTTTGCTAAATCCCTGAAAAAAAAAACAGAAACTTCCCATCCGACTGCCTTGAAAACTCGAACCCTGAAAATGTTGGAAAATCGCCTAAGCAGCGCGCATCCTCAATGCTCGGTGCCGCCACCCCCATGGCGCTCCAAGTCATTTACGATTTCATGCCCGAACAATCCGATGAAGTCCTCCTCTATGCCGGCGACCAAGTCGAAGTGCTAAAAAGCTACGATGACGGATGGTGCTACGTCCGTAACCTATCGAGCGGACAGGAAGGACTGTGCCCAGAAGACTGTATTGATGGATACAATGACGGCGGTGTAAAGATTGGGAACCGACACAAGCAGCGCGTTTCAAGCATGTACGGTGCCTGATTCTTTTTTTCGCTTGTATAAATTGAGAATTGGAGAGCATCTGTGATATCCTTGTTCTTTTTGTTTTTTTTGGGCTTTTGTCTGTTTTCCTATTCGTCCCTATTGTTTCACACATGTTTTTTTACAGCGCTTTTGTGCTGTTTAGTTGGATCTCTCTCGTTTCCTTTAGTACTTACATTAGAATAAATGCGCAGTGAAAGAAATGTGAACGGGTCTTATACCGTTATTGACAGTACCAATTGAAACTATCGAACGGAGATCTAGTTGAATACCTTGCATCACAGTCTCCAATTTTGCCAATAAAAGACGTGTCGGCTTTGTCACCTCCACAAGGACGAGGAGTGTATTATGTACTTGTACTTGGGCCAGCAAGGAGGGGTGAGCACGTTTTATTTGCCGCTTTCATGTTCTGGAAACTGATGTTGATAATCATTCCATCATTCGTAAAGTACCTCTCGGTAGCCAACAGTATGAACCTTACTTAGAGAGGCTATTGAGCAGCTCTCTACTTTAATTCGAATCAAGAATGACGATTCGCACAAACCAAATATCTTCCCAATGCCCGTGCTGATGTGTGGGCGGAAGGGGGGGAAACAAGGACTCTTTCCAATGGTTTTTGGGGTTCAAAAGAAGTCGCGTCTGCTGGAAACTTAGAATCCCCTTGAAGGGCATGAAAAACTGGCCATTGTGATAAAAGTGTCAAGTTCTGTTTATTACTTCTGAAAATGCAAAAAAATGAAGCAAATGCTAGTGCACGTAATTCGGATCTGACCAGAGTTCTGCTGACGCGGCAAGGGGAACATTCAGTTAAAATGCTGCTGATTTGGATGCGGGTCACGCTTTGGAAAACGCGGATAATATTCCCGTTTTGGACAAAAGAAGACAGACCACGCTTCAGATGAACTTGTTGCCAACGAAAAGCGCCGAAGCTGTCATGGACTGCTGGCTTAGAATGCTTGCGGTGGATTTGGTCGAAGACACTGACGTAGTGGAGGCAGGCGACTCCGCACGTGTGTCGGATGCTGGTTGTGGTTTCGGCGATCCCATGGAAAGAGCTTGGGCACGTGGGAACATGGAGGACTGGGCACCGGTGGAGGAAGCAATGGCTGGCATGTTTGGGTTGTTGTTGTTGGTTGTTGTTGTTTTGATGGAAGATTCGGTTGACTGCCCTTGTTTATATATTGATTGAAGTGTGGTGAAGCTGCCCACGATAAAAATTCATGAAAATTCATGGAAACAAAACGAGGGTTTTTGGTCACTCCGCCGAAGCTGAGTCCTTGCTTTTCCACCCAGCCAGCCATATTTGCAGATAGCACTGGCTCGGCTCTTACTTACAGCACTTGAGCGACAGTTGGCATGGTTCAGGATTGGAATGCTGCTCTGTCTTGCAACAGCGCGTGGCTTAAATGCTGTTCACACAGTGAGCCAGGCATCGGTAGAGTCGCGTAATACGAGTACTGCTGCTGCATATTTCACAATAAGACCAGTGGACGCGCGGATTGACGTGATTTTCATTGCCCACGATTCTATTTTTCAATTTTTCGTGGGCAAAATTTACCAACAGTATACATAGACGCCGGCTGGCCCACACTGGCTGCTACCACACCCAGCAAAAACATCAACAACAATTCAAACATGCCAGCCATTGACAACTCCGCCTCTACCCAACCCTCCATGTTCCCAACTTCTCGAACCCTGTCCATGGGATCGCCCAAGTCCGACCAACAAACGCGTGCAGGGTCTCCCGATTCTGTCCCCTCCGCAACTTCCACTGGCACATTCAAGTCCACTACAAGAATCCAGAATGAGCAATCCATGACAGCCTCGACTTTGTTTCTCGGAAGCAAGGTTTTGTGAGTTTCACAGCAATGCCTTGACAGGTCAATCCGCAACAGCGCACCATTTTGGCAGCTCATATCATACCAATCGTCATGCCAATAGCAAGAAAAAACTTCTCTACAACGAGAAAAACTGTTCCCATTTTCAGTAGCATAAATAAAAGACAAATGTCAAATTCAAAACCTTCATGTTTTGCGATGAGTATGGATTGCTGCTTTGGTCAGATGCCACCCTTTTGCAGTGAACTGCGCTAGCAAAAACTATGTTTCGATTACGTCCAACGACACCATGGATGAGAGTCTGAAGAAGAAGAGATTTTGTCTTTTGTTGCTCCTGAGGCCATCGGTTGTGTTGATATAATCATAGCCAGCTTCCAATCTTGCCCATCAGTCGCTTTAAACACAACAGCCGACAGCAGCGTCCATAATTCAGTTCTTAATTAAAATAGGAAGTATCAGTTGGATTTTATTGTTATGGGTTGAAGATGAATCACGTCGGCGCGGGCAGGCGCCAAAAAAGGCGATCGAGAGATTTTATGCCGTTAGGCCCTCTTTTTTTGCGCAGAGTACTGCTGTTGGTGACGAATATTGCTTGTTGAATACGAGCATTGGCGCTAGAATATGGATATCCTCAGAGAAACGCTTCAAATGAACTTGTTGCCGAGAAAGAGGGCCGAAGCTGTCATGGACTGCTGGCTTAAGATGCTTGCGGTGGATTTGCTTGAAGAGTCTGATGTAGTAGAGGCAGGTGACTCGGCACGGGTTTCGGATGTTGGTTGTGGTTTCGGCGATCCCATGGAAAGAGCTTGGGCACGTGGGAACATGGAGGACTGGGTAGCGGTGGAGGAAGCAATGGCTGGCATGTTTGGGTTGTTGTTGGTTGTTGTTGTTGTTGTTGTTGCTTTGATGGAGGGATTCAGTTTGTCGCCCTTGTTTATATATTGAAGTGTGGCGAAGCTGCCCACGATAAAAACTGGTGAAAAATCATGGAAACAAAACCCTCGTTTTTGGTCACTCCGCCGAGCACGTTTTCCATTGACAAAACAGGCATGTCTCTGTGAGAACCGTGCATTTGAAAACTTGAAAAAGAAAAAAGATAACGCGTCCAACACGCACATCAACGTCAATATTGACAACAGTTTTCATTGGCGCATATGCTCAAGTTGTTTATTTTACAGAAGCAAAACGAAATATTGCATCAATGCAAACAGGTGCGTTCTGTTTGGGTGTGTCGTTAAGCTGCTTGCTTGTGTAGGCTGTTGGCAGGCTCAACCTCCTTTCATGATTCAGCTTCCGCCCAATGTTAGGATTAAAGATGATTATCAGTGTCTGCGAAACACAGCGGCCCACACAGAGCGCAAGGACTTGAACGACCGCTTCGAGTCGGCGGTAAAGTTGCGCGACAAGGGAAGACC
>QEAP01000520.1:0-16664 GCA_006535975.1 Chytriomyces confervae | reverse complement strand
CCAATCAGATCCGATTCCGACATTGTTCAAAAGGAGATTGGAACTTGCATTCCTCGGAATTCCGCAACTGTGAGACTCACTCCCGCCGACGTTGAATTCATTTTACTCGTCACAAAAAGACCGCAACGCGTTGAAAGTTTTAAATTGCCGGACTTTGTTTTGGATAAGCTTGGATTTATGTTGTTGTTTAAGCAAGCTCTCTCTGCGGCTTTTAATGCTCTTCCTTCGCTTGAGATTGGATCTGCATTGAAAGCTCGCTTTGAGCGTGAATACGGATTCAGCGAGCGAGCTCAAGATGGCAGGTACGTGTGTAGTCATCACTTCTTAATGACACACTTGAAATGACTGAACGAGTTTTTCAGAACGGACGAAATCAATTTCGGCGAGTTTGCCTTTTTCCACAATTCCGTTCAATCCAGATCCAATTCTCCGTTCGAAATAAGCGTCGGAAATGGAACTGCGCTGATTTCAATCTTTGTCGTCCACTCGAAACGGAACATTTGTCAAAGATTTAGCCATCCAACTTTTGCAACTGCTCGAAACCACGGAACCCCCTGATGAACCGAACACGCATGATTATCTTCGAGATCATGCATCAGAACTTCGAATCGGCGATTTTGACCGCTGCAGTCATGATGATTGTAAATGCGCGATGGCTGCAGAAATCTGGCACTATGGCGCGCTGAACTGGGAGGTGTTGATGGATTACGTCTTCAAATCCTTTTGCAATACCATCTCGGACGATTCAACCGAAAGCTCAGTTCGATCACTGTCAGAGACTCTCAAGTCGAACAGCTCGTCACAGTTGCCGCAATTAGAAATTTTCGAAAGCATCGGTTGACGGACCTTTCAAAATTCACTCGGCGCTGAATCTTTTCATTGACCAAACAATGACACGCTTGGCTCTCTCGGCGGAACTGAAAAACGCGGCTGTCCAAGAACTTTGCTCGCCTATCCGTCTACCTCGGTGTATTGCGGACGAGATCGCATCGGACACACGTGATTTGTTGACCGAAATTTCGTCGTCGTTTAATCCAGTGCCAGTTGAACGTGCGCAAGTGCCTAGTGGTGAGCCATCGCTGACTATGTATTCAGCAAAAGGATGCGGCAGTGAGGAAAGCTTCTAAAACCGTCAAATTCTTTTGGTGTTTGGTATTCCTGAACTGCCGCACCTATACGGATGTGATACAGAACAATATTTTCTGGCTCGCGAACACCAACGAGCACGATGCATGATATGGGATCTTCATTCACTGGAGCTGCGCATAAAAACTCCATCAGTAGCAGGGCGGGGGTGTCCCAGAATCCGTTCGACTTGCGAAGGCCCGTTGCAGACGGCGTGCAAGTGTATCCAAGGAATCTGATGCTCGCTGGAAAAGAGATATGCTCACGAAGCGGTTTTTTGATGATGCTGATTGACCAATCTCAAATCTCAACGGCAACTTAAAACCTGAATCAAGCTGCGTATGAAACAATTTTCAATCACCTTCTCCAAATATTGAGTTGGAACAACATTCGCATGCAATTCTTTGAAATCGGTCGCAGAGGAGATTCATTTGGAATTGCACCTCGCGAAAAAGTGGACAACTTGGGCGTCTCTGCAGGCATCGAGCATGACGACCCGGCTCCGTCCATCTCACTGTTTCAATACATTTTAAAAACCCCGCATCAGTACGGCTTCAAATCGATTGTCCACAAGGGCCATCCAACCGCGTGTTTCTTGACATTCGAGTTTCAAGACTTTGCGAAAACTGCGAGCAAATCGCAATTCAAAAGTACCAATCTTTCATACACGGTTGTTGTATACGTGTCTCGCGAGCAAGCAACTGAAGGCGCTTCAGGGTGAGCTGAGACGTCGCTGCAGTTGAAATACTTTCTCTTGATTGTGGATCAGGAGAATGCGTTCCCACTTCAAGGGTTGGAGGTGAAAAATCATTCGTGAAACAGGCGCAGGAAAAGTTGAAGGAGTATTTGGCGGGCGGCTGTTACTTTGGAGACGTTGCAAAGTTTGCCGAAAAGAAAATCCTGAGGTTGATGGAGCAGGTAACAATTTCCGTCTATATCATTTTATTGTAATTTTTAAATCTTTACGTCCAGGCGACAAGATACTTTGACAGAGACAGCCTTTGGCGACAGTTGCATGTCAACAAGCATCCAATCCCGCTTGCCGGAGACTTTGCGGACGCCAACGAAACTGGGAGTGTCTTGTTTGGTTCGTTGGTGATAAGTATCCGACAAGGTTCCTCAGATTCCCCTCAAAAGATATTGAGCATGTGTTAGAATGATAGGATGAGACTGAGTGTGGATAGGGCTGGCTCCGCGCAGTCAGGTGTTACTAGCCGGCCACACGTTGGCATTACACCGGATCACACCTGCCGCAGTCTCGTTTCGAAGCCTATCGCGGCACAATAAGTAAATAGTTCGAGTCCTCTGCACGGAGCTGGCTCCGAACAGTCAGGTGCTACTAGCCGGAAACAACAACGGCATTACACCGGATCACACCTGCCGCAGTCTCGTTTCGAAGCCTATCGCGGCACAATAAGTAAATAGTTCGAGTCCTCTGCACGGAGCCAGCTCCGTGCAGTCAGGTGTTACTAGCCGGCCACACGTTGGCATTACACCGGATCACACCTGCCGCAGTCTCGTTTCGAAGCCTATTGCGGCACTCGCAGGGCGAGGGGTGGATAATGAGGAGCGGAGCGGGGAGCTGACCTGTTTTGGTTGACCGGTGTTTGTTTTGGGCTTTCTTATTTTTGCACATCCGCTTTTATTTATTTCGAGAGGGCTCATTTTGCTTTCTGTTTAAAACAAGACGCGCGTTTTTCGCCCTGCATACTGCCTCGAGATGTCAGACGAAGACGAGGAAGCCGTTACAGAGCCCATTCTGGACATGAGGATTGCTGACTATGCCGTCACAAAGATGAAAGCGGGAAAGTTCACTCTTTCTCTTTTTTTGAGGCGCGGGAACTTCACACGCAGCAGACAAGAAGAGGAAGCGAAGGAGGTACTGCAAGCAACGATGAGGTTTGCAAAGGACGAACGAAAAAAAGCTACAGGGATTCAAAAGAATCGCCTCAGGAAATCTTTGCAAAAATTAGACTCAATGGATGTAGGTGATTGGTATTTTGTTCTGATGTCTCTTGGCTGACCGTTTTACTTCCAGCTTCATGACAAAGATGGCGAGTGGTTCCGGTATTGGGGTGAACTGAAATTTAAGGAATCGAAGGCAGCGAACAGGCGGAAGAGGGAATATGAAGCAGACACCATTCTCACAGCAGCAGTGGCGAAAGTGTGCGAGGAAGAGCAGAAACTTCTTCAAAAGCAGCAGGAAGTCTTTTTTCAATTCTGCGCTGGCCAAGAAAGCAATTGAAGGGGATGTTTGAATTTGCAAGAAATATTGTGTGGGCATAAACCGATTCCATCGCATTCGAAAATGATGCCCTTGTTGAAATAAATTTCGACAGCTGAATTATTGCTAATAAATATTTATTTAAATGCAATAAGAAACTATGGAAATACATTCACTTGAATTGTACAGTGTGACACTCGAGGAGCGTCTACAAAAAAAGTACACACGGGTCGCGGTTCGGTTCAAATTTTGCGGTACCGCCAGCCGCAATGTTGCGGACATCCCAGATTTTTACTTCTCCAACTGCATTCCCGGTTGCAACCATGCTGCCATCCACTTCGCTCCAGTGCATGGCAGTGACGGGAGATGTTGTAGTTTGTAGAATCTAAATCGCATTTCAGCGATTTTTCCCACCTGAGAATGAACATACCTCTTGGTGCGACTGTCGACAAACACGACGCGATCACGATACGCCAATGCAATAAATGGATACGAGCTACTGCTCAAGTTGAAACACAATGCTGATATCCGCTTGTTTTGTCCTGGCTTTGATGAAGAGTGGTCTGGATGCAGCAAGACGGAACTGTTGGAGAGCTTCTTTTCTGTCTCTTCGATTATTTGTGGGGTGGTCTGGCTTTTATTGATTATGAATAGCTCACCTCCAATTTGATCTTGATTCATGTTCCATATATACGTGCTTCCGTTTGTATCTGTGAGAGAGGAAGTTCAGCAATCAGCACAAGTGACAAAAAAAAAAAACCGCACTCACAAGAAACAGCAACAAGCTGATCATTTTTCGATATATCTATCGCTTGGGTGGCAGGGATCATGAGCCCAGCGAGCAAAAGACCAGGCGCTTTGCTGAACGGAGATTCATCGGCCAAATCCCAAATCGCATGCCCTCCACCGTTTGCACTTGTCATGAGCCAGTTTCGAGCGTGAAAACATTTTAAGAACTTTCCAGAATTTTTTCGCAGAAGTGCTGTTTCTACTGAGCGCATCTTCTGAATGTTTGAAAATCAGAAGTTTCAGTCGTCAAAAACAGTGTCAAACAAACAACTCAACAGAGGAATTCAAAGCCATTTCCGAACATGTTGCTTTACGAGACGGCGCCGAGGCATGTGTCAGCGGTTTCGTGTGCAGGACATTGTACAGAAGCGGTGTGCAAGCTTGCACGCGTTGTTGGTGCTTTAAAACTTTCGAGCGTTGGAAGAGATGCGATTGCGGCTCACTTTAATCAACTAACCGTGGAAGGGAAGCAACACGAGATTGAAATTCTTGCCTTTTCGACTGTGCATCTTTCTGCAGAGGTCCATTTAATGGGCTCGTTGACAGCGGGTTCAACCGGGAGGATTGCTGATGCGTGGGGATAATCCAGGCAGTCTGATTCTCGCATTGACTAATCTTCGGAGAGGAGGATCTGTCTTTGGCGGTGTGTCCGAAACAGTGCTCGATTGTTTTTCCGAATGTTCTGAAGCAGCGACGCGTTGGTGGTTTTTCGACAACAGTTTCGGACGCATTTTGGACAGTTTTTTCGGGTCGAGATTCCAGTACGTTTGACGGCGGATGATTCTTTTCTTCACGTTTTCAAAGGTTTCACTGCTGATCGCAAAGACTCTTGTTCATCCAGTTCGCTGCAAGTGAGATCCGCATCATCTTCATCAGCGGCATCACCACTTTAACCGTCCAAGTTTGAATCTGAACAAAGCAAGTTCAATTTGGATGAAATTGAGGCACTTGGCACGTCGAGACGGATACGGACTGTGGATGCGGATGATCATTCAGTGACCGCGAACTTGGTTTCGGAGTTGATTCTCGCGCACACTGGGCGCGGAGGGTGAATAGGAGGAAGAGGCATGGGAAGATGAAGGAATGATTCGAGATGGTTAAAGATATCCACTGCGCCTCTTTTGACCTGTGATCAGAAAAGATTGGGTATGTGTTTGATGCAGATTGGTGGCTTCTGTCATAGCCATATGCCGGGATTTGTGTGATGAATGCGCTTTGATGATTCGAGTGATTGTTGGTATGGCTTTGCACCGGACAGAGTGTTTGGTTGGGAATTTCTCGGGAGGCAGTGATGTGTCGTTCCTGCTTGCCCCGCTTCCATCTGAGAGCTGCTTTGTCCCTATTTCGGCCGCCATGGACGCCATGCCCTGGGCGTGGATGAATTGCGACTGGGATCCATTCCAGCAGACGAGGGAGTATTTGGCTTTTGTTTTTGTCTGCTTTTATTTCAACTTGGGAAACAACGGCTCCAACTTTGACAACCGCACAGCTTCGTTGCGTTGTTTACCTCCACTCAACACTGCGTTGTCGTTTTTGTTTTCATCAGGTTGGCTTGATGAAAATCCGCTTGTGGTCCTCTAACTTTACAACCGAACGCAAACTCCAATTGACACCTCTTCTCCCTTCCGTTGAAGAGTCGCTAACAATATTGAAACTATCCAAATCAAACTGGTTATCAACACGCTCGACGTCGTTGACATTGCTTCCTTCAATCATTCATCCACGGTCATACTGGAAAGAACTTGGAGACATGCAGAATACAGGTGTTTTTATTTTACGCAACAGTCAACCTGAAGCAGGCATACTCAAAAAATTCCCCAAAAACACATCACTTTTTCACCAACAACGGATTCTTGAGCGCAAACGCCATGTATCCCTTCAAAGCCTCATAAATTTCTTGGCCCGTTGGGATAATCTGCGCTGGCGGCAAAATGAAACCTTGTGCCCCATTGGCTTCATCTGCGCTGGGTCTCAGTTCAATCGTGTATGCGTAGAGACGACGATCTGGCAACCATTCCTGCACGTCATCATCATAGAACCAGTCTGAGGCCGTTCCAGAGGCAGCGTACAAGTCAATTTCACGCTCAGAGACGTACTTTTTGCCAGACACCTTTTTGATTGTGTCGCGAATGTCATCGCCCGCCTTTTTCAAAAGCTTTTCGTCTGGTGCGGGGTCTTCAGTCCATCCTGAAAACGATAGCCATGATGAGAATGCAGACAATGAGCAAAAGTCATCAAAGGGTACCGTAAGGTCTCAGAACGAGCTGGCTGAAGGCATGCAAGTCAATTGCTCCAATCAAACGCGTGTGGTTGTCGTTCATGAAGAAATTGATGAGTGCTTTGACCTCTGGTTCAGATCCGGCGGCGGGACCCATGTACACATCACTGAAAGGTTGGTTTGAAGAACCTCCTTCACCCCTGTGAAATGCAAGAAGAGAAAGTAAGAACACAAAGAAGACAAGCATCACGCACAAAAATCAACGGTCAATCACCAATGAGCAGGCCAGTTTCTGTTCAAGTCCACACCAACAGACCCAAAAAAGTCGCGCTTCACAACGCGACGGTTTTTTCTCCACAACCTGTTACCAGCCCAACTATATTCATACCCGTCAACATTCATGAGAGGAACAATAATAAGCTCAGCGTTATCCAGCAAGGCAGGGTTCGTCGCATGGTCTTGCAACACCGAATGGACAAAGTATTGCACCGTAGATGGCCCAACCCATTCACGTGCATGGTCTCCCGTGTGGTACCAGAATTGCGATTTTGTGTCCTTGTTCACGTTTGAGGAGACCTTGATGGCGATAATGTCCTTGTTGAGGGCCGATTTGCCAATGGATGGAATAAACGTGACGAGGTCGGGATGCTTCTCGGCGAGTTGCTTGTACCACGCCACAATGTCATCGTATCTGTGGTAGTCGGAGAACCAGTTCTCGGGCTGAAGGGTGGGATGAAAGAGAGGGGTGAGGCCAAGCTTGAGTGCTGGCGCAATGAACATAAAAAAAGGGAGACACCCACAGCATATTTTTCGTCATCCGACATTTTCGAAAAGCTGTGCTGAGCAGCTTCGAGACGCTCCATTTCAGCGTCAACGACATGCTGCACATTATCCACAACAACGTGCGACGGAAGAAATGAAGCGAAAAACGAGTCGACGTGAATCTGGAAAGTTAAATAAATAAAAAATAAAAAAAAAAACCGGATTCAATTCCAACACCACACACACACACACACAAAGACCCCTCATTTATGACTCGCAAAAAGAACTCACATCGACATGGTTACTGCCAACGGCAAGCACCGACACAACGCCGGCAACATTGGCAAGAGTGTTTGCAATCTGGTGTCTCGCCTTTCCGTGGGCCTTGACTCGCAGGACCTTGTGACCGTCGTAAGGGCGCGACTCGTCCTGCACTTGAAGCAGTGGTTGTTGCTGTTGGCTCAGCTGGAGTCCGAGCACATTCAGTGCCAGACACAGGAACAACGCGATGGAGGCGTTTTTCATTTTCGGAAAAGTTTTTTTTTTGTGGAGGCACGGACCAGTTTCCTTTCCGGATATTTTGTTGTTACCAAGCAGGCTATATTTATCAGTTGCCTCGCTTTGCACAGCAAACCACCAGCAGTTCTTGGCCAGTTATCCGGCAGTAGAGGGTAGGTCCGTTACAGTCGTGTTATATTCACACCACTCCATTATCATCATCTCCCATCTTTCATCCCCAGTTGGAAGCAAAACAGACACTTTTAGAGATACAAAACATTCAACAGAACTGGTTTATTTAACTCTATAACCGCAAAAGGAATGACACATTAAGGCAAAGAAATAAAAGTGGGGAGGGGAGGAAGGTGACGACCGAGCACCAAAAAAAACGCGTTTTACATCAACAAGGCAAAGGCAACAGCAACAAATCCAGCACTAACGCTAGCAGCGCTGGAGTACAAGTTGGTGGCAGATGGCTTGACAGATGGCTTCACGGATGGAGCAACGTAGGCTCCGTTAGAGGTGGTGGCTGGGGCAATTGGGGCAACGTTGGCGCTGGCAGTGGGTGGGTTGTAAGCAGCAGAGTTGGAGGCGGTTGGGTTGACTGGGGCTGGGTTGACGGCGCTTGGGGAGTTGACGACTGGGCAGTCGACTGGGGCGGGGGCAACTGCATCTGGCTTGTCACCGAGACCAAGGGCATCAGCAATCAAGAAGAAGAGCTCAGTGTTGTCCATGAATCTTCCGCAGGACTTGGCAACGGGTCCGTAGCAGTACAAGTCAACGGCCTGGAGGGTGTGGACGGAAGATGAAGAGCTGGCTGGGAGGACTCCGGAACGGGCAAGACCGTTACCCTTAACAGAATCGTGGGGGTCAGCTCCGTAAACGGAGGTGGAGCGGACTCCAGACTTGTCAACAGCGGAAGATGGGTTACGACTGAGTGGGTTGGTCTTGTTGGCTGGGGTCTTGAACTCAAAGTTCTCAACGTGGGTTGGGCCGTCGACCTTTCCACCGGCAAGACGGAAGCGGGAGTCGCGGAACTTGGTTGGGAGACCAAACTCGTCCAAGACGTTGTCAACCCATCCGGAGCTCTCGTACACTCCAACAGCGTTACGCTGCTCGGCGTGGAAGTCAGAGGAGAGAGGAGTCTGGGGCTTTCCGTCGGCTCCAATGCTGTCGTCGTTGGAAGCAGAGCGGAAGTATTCCAAGTCAACGGATCCGTAGACATCGTAACCTTGGGCGTGGTCGGCAGTCAAGAAGATGGCAGTGTCCTTGGCGGAGGGGAGGGCACGAACTGCAGCAAGGGTACGGTCAAACTCCAAAAGATCAGCCAAACCACGGTCGTAGTCCATTGGGTGCATGGCCTTGTCAATGGCAGCGGCTTCGGACATGAGGAAGTATCCGTCAGCGCACTTCTTCTCCATGATTTCAATGGCCTTCAAGGTCATGGCCTCGAGTCCTGGCTGGTTGGTGGCAGAGGTCTTGTCGAGCTTGGGTCCAGAGTTTCCGTTGATCTTCAAGTTGACCTTCTCGACTTCACGGTCGAACCAGGTGTCCTAAGGAATAGCGAGAAAAGGTTAGTGGACAGAATCAGGTGGTCACAAATCTTGTTTTGGCTTACCATGTGACCGGCAGTGAAGATTCCGAGGACTGGGCCTTCAGTGATGGCACTGAGCTCGTCCTTGTCGTGAGCAACCTTGTATCCGGCGTCAGCAAACACCTTGTAGTAGTCGGTTCCGTTCAAGGCGTCAGCTCCGGTGAACCATTCACCACCTCCTCCGAGGAGGACATCTGGCTTGATGGCTGGACCCCATGGCATGGGCTCACCGGAAACGGTCCAGATGTTCTGGGAAGAGTTGGCCTGAGTCAAGTGACGGAAACCGTTAATGGCCTGGTCAACAAGGATTTGACCTTGACCACGGGAACGAGTGTGTCCGAAAACGGCAGCTGGGGTGGCATCGACAATGGATGCTGTGCTGACAACTCCAATGCACATTCCTGGGCGCACACGACGGATGACTTCAGCCAAAACTTCAACCTTGGGGTCATCAAGCTGGTCCTTGGTGGTGGTGTCAGCGTAGACGTTCAGGGTGTTGACCCATCCCTTGTGGCCAGACGCGTAAGCGGCGGCAGAGTTGGCAGAGTCAGTAATGATGGAGTCAATACCGTTGGTGGCGATTTTTCCCATGGCATCAAAGTGTTCCATGTTCAGGAAACCGTCTCCGTTCTGGAACTTTCCGAACTTTGTGTTGCGGGAAATGTAACGAGCGGCGGAGATCATGCTCGGGGCCATACCGTCTCCGATGAAGAGAATGGCGTTCTTGACCTTACGAGTGGAGGATCCTTTGACGGACCAGGTGGCAGAGACCTTCTCGGATCCAGCCTTGAGCTCGATCTGGTAGTCACCGGAGGCTGGGAGAGCAATGTTACGCAGGGAGACACGGGCAACGTTGAATTTGGTGGATGCCTTGAGGATCTGGGATTTGGTGTTGGCGTAGTAGGTGCTGTTGTAGTTGGAGACGAATGGCTTGGCATCAAAGACTTGGGCAACGTCCTTTCCGTTGATGGTGAAGGACAGGTTGTCGAGGCTCGCGATGGCAGTCTCAGAGTGCAACTCGATGGAGATGTCAAAGTGCTGTTGTGAGAATACATAAGGTCAGCGGATGTGTGTGGGTTGGATATATGCGCAGTACCTGGCCGGCAAGGAACTCAGCTCCGTCGACGGGTGAGATGGCCAAGTTGGATCCGCGGGGCAGAGCACGGAATCTGTTCTGCTGGCCGGTGGTTGGGACGGACGGGTTGACGGCGGCGAGGACACCAGCGGCGAGGACAATGAGAGCAGTGAGTTTCATGAGTGTGATCTAGTCTAGCGTTGCTGGTTGTCGTTATGGGCGGTTGCTGGGTATTTATACCGGCCGTCAAGTCAAATGCGTGCCTGTTAAACGCGTGCCCGCTTTTAATTAATTTTTTTAATTTTCACTAAAATTTGGTTGATGCAGGGCACGGACACATGCACGCACCACTTGTTGCACATGCTTCCAGTCTGGAGATGAGTCAGCGCCACTGACGGCAACGAGCGGCGACGGTGCATTCGATGGCGGCAGCCGCTGTTTGCGAACAGTGGACAGCGCCAGTTGCTGGTGCTTGTTTATTCGCAGTGTTTGTCAGTTTCTTTTGTTTATTTACTGTAAATATTTACTTATTCAGTGGCTGATTGCAAAGTGCCCAAGCCCCAATTTAATATGTGATCTTCTTCTTGGCCCAATATTCAACATTCCCAAACATGCACGCTCCAATTGGCAACTGCAGCACGCACCTTGGCCGTCTTTGACAGTCTTTGACAGTCTCTGACAACAACGTGTTTCCGCCACGCGTATCCACCTGGAGACACTCGGGGCCCTGGGACCGAGGCTGCGCAGTGCCTGGAGAGCCCCACCTCAGTAACAGTAATGCATCGAGCCAGTCAACCCACCACCAAGCACTCTCTAAGCATACGCTGATTATTACCAAGATGGCGAAACTTTGAAAAACAGCCACGCAAAAAAGAGCGGCATTGGTCCAATGTGTCCAGCATCGCGCAATGGAACGAAAGAACACCTCAAAGAATATTTCCCATTTTACTCGACCAGGTTAAAATAAATTTCATATGGAAAGTCCGACCAACTCGCCAACACTCTCTGTCTCGCCGCTGGCTGCTGCGTCAACCGAGGTTCGCGCACGCGGAGGCCTGCTTGGATGGGGAAGCAATCGGTATGCGCAGGTGCCCGTGGATGAGGACGACAGCAGCCATGAACAAGCGCACGAGGCAACTGGGACTGTCCTGAGTGAGTTCTTCTTGATGACTTATACATCTTCTTGGTTGCTCTTTTGCTGTGGCGCCTCGTCTGATGCAAACACAACTCCCTTAATCCCCCGCAACCCGCAAGGCTCAACTACAAACATCACCAACACCATCCTTGGCTCTGGCATGCTCGCAATGCCGAAAGCACTCTCTTCAACCGGCCTCTCCCTCGGCATTCTTCTCATCTTCATCTGCGGGGCAGCGTCATCGTTTGGACTCTATCTGCTGACTCTATGTGCAAACAAGATTGGGCGCAACTCGTCCTTCTTTCTTGTTTCGAAAGCAACGTACCCAGTGGCAGCAATCTGGTTTGACCTGGCGATTGCAATCAAATGTTTTGGCGTGTCCATCTCGTACTTGGTCATCATTGGGGACTTGGTGAGTTGTTTGTCGAATGAATGCTTTGTTGCCACTAAATGTTTGCGTGATGAATGCTTGTTTGCGTTAAAATCCCTCATGTTCTCAGGTTCCCTCTATTCTGCATAGCATTTATCCCGGGAATGACTCGTCTTCCCTCCTGTTCAGCAAAGTGTTTTGGATATCCATCGCAATGGCGCTTCTCATTCCAGTCGCATTTGCAAAGCAGCTCAACTCACTCAGACACACAAGCGCGCTTGCACTTTGCGCCGTTGTCTATCTTTTGGCCATCGTGCTTGGCAATTTCGCATTCGCCGCGAACGGAGAACACGGGATGCCGACGCGACCCGATTGGAGCGACATTGTCTGGTTCAAAATTGATTCAGAATTCTTTCGGACTTTGCCCATTTTCGTGTTTGCATTTACGTGTCATCAGAATGTAAGCGTCTCCTTGTTTTTTTTATTATTCTTTTTTTTTTTGGGCTTTAATTCAACACAACAACCCAGATCTTTTCTGTTCATAACGAATTGATTGACAACTCCGTGTCAAATGTTGGCAAAGTTATTCAACTCTCGATCGGCACGGCTTTGGCTGTTTACCAACTGATTGGTGTCACTGGATATCTGACATTTGGAAATAGTGTGGGCGGAAACATTATTTCAATGTGTAAGTTTATTTTCTGCAACTTTGATGTTTTGTTTGTGCCTGCTGAAACCCCACTTTCTTCAAAAAAAAATACACAGACCCTCCAAGCTCCATCATCACAGGAGGACAAATTTCGCTTGCAGTCTTGTTTCTCCTCAGTTACCCACTGCAATGCCATCCAGCACGCGCGTCCCTCGAAAAAGTTTTGACGGGCGGGAACCCTGCGATCCAAATGACGGACTTTCGATTCGGAGCCATAACGTCTGGGTTGTTGCTTGGAAGTTATTTGATTGCCATTTCTGTGGACGATCTTTCCACTGTTGAGTACCAAAAAAAAAAAAAAAANNTTAGGCCAAATCGGTTAAGCTAATGAAAAAAAAAACACAGGTCCTTTCACTGGTGGGCGCAACCGGATCCACAGCCATTTGCTACATTTTCCCGGGCCTATTATACTACAAACTGCGTATTGTCACAGATCCCGCGGACGAAAGCAAAAAATGGGACTTGATGAAACTATGTGCCGTGGGGCTTGCTGGATTTGGATGTATATTCATGGTCTTGAGTGTCGGGTTGCAAGTGTCTGCCATTTTGAGTGGAGGTAAAGGAGGAGGAGGGGGGCATTGATTGTGAAATTTGGGGAATCACCCCCGTGTTTGTTTCATGTTGAAGTATGGTTGTTTCTTTGCAGTATTGGTGGGGGGCGGGGCATGTAGTTGATGGAAGAAAGGCAACGCGTTTTTTTACCTGAACTTGATGATATAAATACTTTTTTAAGCGTCCTTTTCTGTACTTGAAGACGCAGTTTCTTGTGGAGGCGCTGTGGCCTCAATTCTGATGGGTCGCCTGAGGCATTTATGCCGGACAGGAGTTCGATTGTAGCTTCAAGACTAGAGGAGGAGTTGAGAGGATTTGAGAGAGTCAAGAGAGTGGGGCTGAGAGCAAGAAGGGCCAGCTTAAACAGCCTTTGTAGCATGGATGGTGCCTGGAAGTAGTCGCAAAAGCTTTTAAATCATAAATAAGTTACCAAAAGTTTTTGACACAGCTCATCTCGTATAGCGGTTAGTACACCTCGTTGTGGCCGAGGAAATCCAGGTTCGATTCCTGGGATGAGCAGTTTTTTTTCTCACGCGTGAACTCGCACTAATATCTGCCCTTCTTGTTTCCACAAATGCATTCCTCTGCAGCGTCAATGTCATGAGGAATACACACGATTGATTCATTGGGCGATTGGATTGCATGTCAAAATCTTTTAAGCACTCTGTCGGTCAAGTTATGTTTGCGTGGTTATTCATGCAAGGATACATAACAGTGTTTTATGTCTGGGAGTGGTTTGATGCATGCATGGGGTTATTTTTTTGGAATGGGGAGTTGGGCTTGCGACGAACAAGCCAAACACGGGGGAGGGGGGACCAATTTGCACAAAGAGAGAGGAGAGAGGAGAGAGCACGAGGGATGCATTTACTTTTTAAAATAAATATATTTTTTTGAACAAGAGACAGACGCACGACATTCTACATAAAACAACCGCGCAGGCAGTGGGTTTGAAAAAAACTTCAGACTTTCCGTTCAAACAGCATAACAGTGCCATTATCCCCAAGAAACGCAGCACGGAAGCCAACCACCGTGCGTGCATCGGGCGTCAAGAAAAAGTCAAACATCATGACGGGAGATTCGTAATCCTTGTATCCAAGCAGCGGGACTTCAAAGACGGCGAACGTGTTGGCATGCCAGGGGCCAATGATGCCGTGCAAGTCTTGGTTGTCGTTGTTGTTGTTGGATGATGATGATGATGATGCCATGTCAAAGTGTAACGTTGTGCCTGCTTCAAAGAGGGTGATTGTTCCGTGCACTGGGTTCGTGTAGATTCCTTGGTATGCGTCGAGGGGCAGTGTTGGTGGGGATGGGGTTGGCAGCAGCAGTGGCATGGACGTTGAGAAGGAGGATCCGAGAAGCATCGCTTTTTTGTTTTGTTTTTTTGGACATGTTTAAAAAATGATGGCTTATGTAAAAAAGGCGGTGAAGGAGATTAAATACGATTTAAAATTTTTATAGATTTCCCGCCTTCGCGTTTTGCGTGCTGCGTGGCAAAGCAAATTTAATTGTCAGCATATATTTATAATCTTGAAATATTTACATTTTATGTTTATATAAATATTTATGGTTTACTTGAAAGGGTTCAACTCCTCCCCCAGTTCTCACAAATTCCCCGACGCAGGCACCACCACAATCAAAACATAAAACAAATGGACACTGACGCACGATTCGTCCGCGTCGTGCTCACAGACACTGTCAACGTGAACCGCGTGCGCGTGGTCCCCATGCTCAGATTCAGACACCAAGTGCTCACAAACGGTCTTGGACTGGTTCGTATCCTGCAAAAACAACAACAACCCCACTCTCAATCACCCATTTTCATGCCCCCCACAATTTGTGTGCTTGCTTTAGACCCCCGCTCTGCTCGGATTGCCGCCACAGTTTGACGCCGTGTACAGCGGCGCACCCGTGGGCGAAGTGACAATGCTGCCAGACCCAAGCACGATCCGAATTCTCCCACACCGTAAAACGCACGCCCTTATTTTAGCCGACTTGCTGCTGCCGAAAGAGACCCACAAAACAACAACTCAAGCGTTCCCACTGGACCGCCATGTCTTTCCTTTAGACCCACGTGCACTGCTCAAACACGCCATCTACATGCTGGAACAAGAGTTTGGACTGTGCGTCAAGGCAGGGTTCGAGTCCGAATTTATCCTCCTCGAAAAGGACGCCAAAACACCCGTGGACAATGACGTGTACGCAGACATGAACACGTTCAGGAACCACCGCGTGGCAGAGACGCTGGATTCCATGGTCGAGTCTATACAAGACATGGACATTGTCGTGGAACATTTCCATCCAGAGTCAGCCTCGGGACAGTATGAGATTGTGACGGGGTACACGGACCTGCTGAGGGCTGTGGATGATTTGGTCATGACGCGCATTGTGATTAAAGAAGTTGCGCAACAGGTTGGCGGGTTTCATGCCACGTTTGCGCCCAAAGTGTTTGCGGACCAGGCGGGGACTGCCAGTCATGTTCACTTGTCTTTGTGGGATGTGTCGTCGTCGTCGGGAAATGGAAAAGGTGGTGGTCACAACGCGTATTGCGATGCTTTGACGTTACCGTCTTCTTTTGACGCTGTGAAGGACGTCATGACTGGTAATGTGACTGTGGGAATGCATCAATTCATGGCGGGTGTTTTGCAAAACTTGCCTGCCCTCATGGCTCTGACTGCTCCAACCACAATGTCGTTTGAACGAATCAAGCCAAGTTATTGGAGTGGAGGTTTGCGTATTCTTTTTTTTTTTTTTTTCTTTGTTCACACAAAGCAGCTCAACCATCCATCGCATTCATTAGCTTACCAAATCTGGGGAGTTCAAAATCGTGAAGCACCATTACGAGTTTCACATGATGGAAGCCACTTTGAATACAAGCCACTTGACGGCACAGCGAATCCATACATTGCACTTGCAGGCATTTTGTTTGCTGGAATGGCTGGGATGCGAGACGAAGCGAAACTTTCACTTCCAGTGCAAGTGGATCCACACACGTTGTCAAACGAGAAAAGGTCAGAGTTGCAGATTATGCGACTGCCTGAACGTGTTCAACAGGCACAGCGGTTGTTGAAGGAGAATGCAGTGTTGCGGAGTGGGTTTGGGGATGCAATGTTGGATAATTTTTTGGCTGTTCGAGGTAAAGAGGCCGAGTATTTCGATGGTTTGGATGCAGAAGAAGTCAGGAAGTTGATGATTGCACGGTACTGACGTGCTGAGTTGAGGCACAGATGCCGTGCTGGAATATAAATATTCTCTGAATATAAATATATCCAAGTATAAAATAAAGCGTAAATGCTTGGCAGTAAATGAGTGTCTGTGACAACAGTTCATTGTTATCGGACTGTTGAAAAATTTATTATAATCAATAAATTTTATGACCCCAATTAATCTGTGTACACAGTCAACGGCAGAAGCAGCAGACGCAGAAGCAAAAAGAAAGAAAAAAGACAAAAAAGAGACAACAAAAACAAACACAAAATGTCGATTGTCTGCAACGGCGTCTCTTGCACAATCAACGGCGCATTCGTTCCAAGCGGTTCCAGCGGCGTCCTTTGCCAGTTCAACCAGTGCTCAGTCAACGGCGTAGTTTATCCAAACATCAACAACAACACCAACA
>QEAP01000519.1:0-13085 GCA_006535975.1 Chytriomyces confervae | reverse complement strand
TTTTTTTTTTTTCACTTTTTTTACTTTTTTTTGCCGTGGGCAAGTTGTGCCTTTTATTATTGTGCCCTTTCCCGCTGTTCAGTCATGCGTCACACTTGACAGTGCAGGCCGCGCAAAATTCTTTCTTGCTTCGTCTCTCGTTCCTTTTTCAAATAAAACGCGGTGTACCGAGAAACAAATACGCAAGCTGTATACACGTACTCACTGATATTTTAACAGAACGCGTTGCGATAGAAGTGATCTCGTCGGCATCTATCTCGGGTCTCTCGATGTTTAGCCAGCAGTTGGGGTTCGTACCTGGTTGTGATTGTGAGGGCCGATGGATGCGATTTCAAATTTTTTCAATTTCAGCTTCCAGAAACCAAAGAATGGCGCTGCCAACCGTGCGCCAAGGGCAAGACCTCTTCAAGGCATTGTTAGCTGTGAGTGACGCTGGCAACGGGCGATGACGTAGCGCTCGCTGACCCGCTGTCTCTTGACAGTACGTTCTGGCCTTTTCCTTCATGTTCAGCACCTGGGGCACCTGGGTCCAGGCGCGAACCCTCCCGAACGTGATTCTCGTAACGATTGTTCTCTGCCCGTGAGTGCATCGAGTCCCATCGATTCTGATCGTAACAGTGGCTGACCCTTATGTTGATGTAACAAGCGGTGGGAAAACGATTGGAAACTTTCTAGACACATCGTTTTTGCTCGTTGCCTGTGTTCTCTTCTCTGCGGCGATTTGGGCATTTACGCAGGCGGTTGCGGGAGAGTCTTATACGGCAATGGCCGTGATTCTGTTCGTTGTCGTTTACGTCTTCTCGACACTGCGCGCGATCAATCCGGCCCGATTCTTCGGTATGCCCTTCCGACACATTTTCTCCCGTACGATAACATTCTAACACTGTGGAATCGCTCGCAGTTGCTTCGCTGGTCGCCCCGCTGTTTACGTTCACCGCCATATCTTCGGTGGTTGGAGTGAATGGACCCAACACCACGAACAAACAGCTGTTTGATTCCAACTTCCTGATCAGCACCATCAACTCGTATCTCATTGGAATTGCGTAAGTTGTCGTTTGTTTTCAACTCTCGAAAAAGCTGAGCCGCTGTGTTTTTTACAGGATCTGCCTCACAATCAACGTGCTCGTGTTTCCAGACTTTGCGGCGACGCATTTAAACGTTTTGTTCATTTCCACCGTCAAAAGCATTTCGAGTTTGTTGATTTCAATCATTGGCGCATTGAGCGGGTCCGAAAGCACAAAAGAGTTGTATGACTTGGGTGTCACCCACAGAAACGGGCTCGTCGCAACTATTCAACGCAACTTTGGAATCATTGACGCTACAATTAACCAGGCGTCGGCGGAAGTTAGCTACTCTCACTACTCCATCAAGGACTACACACGATTGCTTAAAGCTTGCAAAGGCGTTGTTGCCATCATGTGTTCGCTTCACACGAGCTTAAAGTCGGATTCTTCGCAGAGACTGTTGTCTAGCCGCGAATTCATTGATCAGATTGCGCCATCCATGAAAGATAGCTGGGTGAATTTGGAATCTTGCTGCAAGCAAGTTTTGGAGGAAATTGAAATCAAGCTGGAAAGTGCCAAGTCAAAAGCTAAAGTATCATCCAACATGGATGCTGAAGCAGCACTGCTGGAGAAAGTGATGGATGCTTCGCGTAATGCGACAGAAGCGATGAGGCTGTTTGAGCGACACCGGCCCAATGAGTTTTTGAACATATTCTCAGAATCAGCAGAATTTAATGGCCTCACGGAGGAGCAAAAAGAAAGCTGGGATAAACTGATTCTTGTGACGTTTCACACTCTTGCTACAAAAGAGGTACAGTCCACCTTCTCTCCCGGTCATCCATCCCTCAGTTTATTTAAACGACAACGATACAGCTGGTCAACAGCTTGAATCAACTCCATTCAGCTGTCTATTGCAGTACCGGAAACAATTTGCACATTCGCTTACATTTGAAACACTACGTGCCTGGATTTGTCCTCTACTTGTTCTCGCCGAAAGCCGCAACACCAAAGCATGTTGTCGCTCCCGAAACGAAAGTCACGATGCTCGTCACACTCAAAAATTTGTTTCTGTCCCCGCCATCCATTTTCGGGCTGAAGCTTGCGACAGCAACAGTCTGTTTTGTCATGATTCTGTACAGCCAGCCGTGAGTTCAACTCAATATTTAGCAATGAAATGGATTCTAATTTGATTTGGCTTTTGGTAGATCTGTTTTCCAGCAATGGTCCTTTGGCGGTGCATTTATGACGATTCTGGTTGCGATTTCGCCATCGCTGGGGCAAACATACATGAGTCTTCCTGTTCAAATCGTTGCCACCACTCTTGGAGCCTCCATTGCCTACGGAGGTGTTTCTGCCTTTGGCCGTGACGGAGCATATGGGCTCACTGGGTTCGCCGCCATATTGGGCGTGCCGTTCTTCTATCTGATGCTGAATAATTTCACCTTCTTCATTCTGAGTCTTCTCACCCTTCTGTCGTTCTCAAACTACGTCATCATATCTTTTGCAAACCGAAACAACCCGCGCTACCCGTCTCCAGACGTCTCTCTGTACAGAGGAGTAGCGGTGACCTCATCTGCGTTGACATTCTCACTCATTTTCACGCTTGTTCTTTACCCAACGCTCTCACGGCATGTTCTGCGACACCGAATGTTTGAAATTTTCCGTGATTTCAGCATCTACTACCGCAAAATCATTGTTTCCACGGTCAACGTTCCCGAAGACTCGAATGCGATCATTTCCATCCACCCTGAAGACAACGACATCAAAGACACCCGCGACAATATTTTATTGAAGCTGGCCTCTTTGGAGCCGTTGATGGCGTTTGCCGCGGTGGAACCGAGACTCGCCGGAAAGTTTCCGGTGGCAAAGTACCGAGCTGTTATCACGAACATGTACACGTTTGTTGATCGTGTCGAAGCGCTGCGTGTTAGTGGTGGAGATGCACCGTTTGACGCGAATGTGCGCAAATTCCTGAATTTTGGTGTATTGGGAGAGACCAGGATTGAAATGCAGCAGACGATAAGGTACGCTATTTGATGCAATATATGATTTCTCGTTTTTGCTGTATAGTAATATTCTCGTCCACAGAATCTTGGGTTACATTTATGGATCCGTCATGCTCACTAAACAACGACTTCCACCGTCCTTGCCCAACGCTTCAAAGGCCCGCGACAAGCTCCTGCAAGCATTCGTTTTAATTATCATGAATCACGTGCATCACGTGTATCCTCCTGAGACGGACCCACTTGCTGACATGCCATTTGACAAAGAAGGTGTCCTTGCGACTTTGAATACGGAGAAATGGCTGAGGTTGCTGAGTTTTTCGGCTTCCGCACGTGAAGGTAATGTTCACAAAAATCTTTGATCACGACTTGTGCTAATCATTTCACCCCCCCATTTCTGCATTAACAGTATCAAACGAACTGGATCGATTTGGAGTTTTGATGAAAGACATTTTTGGGGAATATCCGGACGTTGTCCAGCGGAAGCCTAATCTGGAAAATGCGGAACAACCTTCAGCGTGGTTAACGACCTCCTGAAAACTCTTTCCAAAGTTCAGTCTATTGGGGTTTCACATTATTTTTAACTTTTTATGTCATGGCCTGCAGTCTGTGAGCTGAATTCATTTTTTGTGCATGCTGTCTTTCGTGGTGCGGGATAAGAATAAAATAATGTTGCAGATGGACACAAGCTGAATTGTTTTTGTCCGCATTCGCAAATTCTTGCCTCGATGATACGCAAAGGTCTCGGCGTCCTGCTTCTTTACTGCCTCCACGCGATCGTGCTGGCGCAGCAAGCGGACCGCATCTGCCGCTCATCCGTGTGCATGGATGTGCAAGTGGACGGATCAACGGCCATCATCACAGTCCAGTGTTCCTCGCGTGGCTGGTGCGCAGTTGGGCTCGGTGTTTCTCGCATGGGAGACACGAACCCCGCAACAAAGAACCCGATCATTGTTGGCTGGATGAATGCGGGCAAACCTGTCGTCTCGCTGCGAAACCTTCCGTCTGATGCAATGCCCGTGTTTGGCGCAGCTGCCGTTCTTGTGGAGGCCCCGGCAAGCGCACAGGCTCTTGACGGTGCAGTGATTGCGTTTTCGGTGGCTGTGGATGCGGGGTTGGTGGCTGACGTCAAGTGAGTTGGGTTGGGTTGCGTTCCTGTTCAAAATGGATGACTGATCAGTTTAAAGCCAGAACTACGTCTTTGCAGCGAGTGATCAGCCGCCCTCGAGTCCTGGCAATGCGCAGTCGAGCTTCGGCGTCCATTCTGAAAGAGGGTCGTTTGCCCAAAAGCTTAAGCTGACGGACGTGGCGAGTGAGCAACCCGGTGCTGCTGCTCAAGCGTTAGCCGCACCTTCTCCAGCTACATCGGCGGTTTCTATTCAGGCACCAGCTCCAGTGCAACCAACTGACGTGCCCCGGGCCGCTCCCTCAGTAGAAGCAAGGACTTCGACAAGACAACTGTCACCCGCTATTTCATCGCGTCAAAGTGCCCAAATTCAGCCTGACTCCGCCTCTTCTAGATCTGAACAAGGTCTGATTCCTCCGGCAACAATTGATCCAAACGATCCGGGACTTTTGATGGACGAACTCGTAAGCTCGGCTGTCAGTGCCAGGCAGTCAAGTACCGCCACGCGTCAAACAAGAACGTCGTCCACTCGTGCAACAAGTTCTGTCTCGGGAGAAACGGTTACTTCCTCGTCAGGGTCATCATCATCATCTGGGACGACTTCCACGACATCCAGTGATTCTGCGAAAAGTTCAAGCTCGAAAGCATCAACAACGACAAATGCCATTAGCGCGAGCCGAGTAACCGGCAACCCTTCCAATATTGCGGGTAATGCATTTAAAGGACCAGGCAGCGAAGTCGATACTGGCTTGATTTTAGCTGTTGTATTGGGTGGACTTGCAGGGTTAGGCATTATAGGAGGTCTGATATTCATCTGTGTAGTACAAGCCAAGAAAAGGCGCCCTAAGCATGAGCCAGTGGCTCAGTACGAGACTGGACTGAGGGCCGCGAAGGAGGGTGAATTCCTGACCACGCGTGAGTGAGACCCGCGCCTCAAGTAGAACGCAGCAGAAGGGACTCTGTACACTTAGCAGAGAAAACAAACAAACCAGTAATCGACCAACCATTCAGCCAAATAAAAGACCTACCAAATTCGCGATAAATAAGGAAGATCAGCGTAAATAAAGCAAGTCACGTGATCAGAATGCAAACAACGACAACGCAAAGCGCGACACTCACACTCAAGACCCAGCTTGCGGATGCGCTCGGCGCTGAGCGTGCGCCGCGATACTGGCGGCTGCTGCAGGGCGTGGTCTCTGGGAAAGTCGGTGCTGCGTTGTTTGCCCAAGAGACTCGCACGATTCTGACGACAAAACACGAGCAGAGTGCGCTATTTATCTTCTTCATTCTCTTCTTTCTTTCATCTCTTCTCATTCTTCACTGTCGTTGTTTTTCCGCCATGTTGATCTAACTGCGTTCTCCAGCTCTGCATAACCAGCTCATTCTCGCCATCCTCAAAGCATCGACAATCCCGCACCCATCATCACCCTCTCGCACTGTACATGCTGGCTTCACACCGTCAGGCACTTATACTCCGCCAGCAAGCGTCCCACGTGCCTTTGCTCCTAGTGTCCCCATCCCACTTGCTTCTTTCTCTCCGAACGCAAACTCTCAACACGACCAAAACTCTGCATATCGAGCCAACTCCTCTTCCTCAGCAGTGCATCAATCTGCGAATGCCAATATATCTACCACCACTCCCACAGCAGATGCGAAAAAACCTCGTCCTGCCCCTTACAAAAAACCTTCCCGTTTGCATACCGCACAGGCATTGGACGACCTGACTCGCTCAACTATTCTAGCTGTCAAGGTTAATATCGGTGAATGTTTCATCTCGATTGGTTGCTTTTTCTAACTACGGACTGTCAAGCAGGATCGTTCAAAAAAACCCGAAGTGCAACCACCGCGGCGATTCATGCACGATGACATGCTCGAGATACCAGAAACACTGACTCCAGGTTTGCGCTTCCCGACTGTTGGTTTTCCAAAGGTTATTATTCAGCATGCTGTTCTTTCGCAAACACAGAAATTCAAGCTCGCCTGCTAACGTTGCAGACATGTCGCCAATCTGCATCGCTTCCTTCTTTAGATGCACTGCGGTCACGTATGCAAGTGATTGGAGCTTTGAACGGAATCGACATTGATATAGAGTCGGTGATTTACATGGAACAAGCGCTGGCGGTGAGCATCTTGATTGAACAAAAAAAAAAAAAGGTCTCCTTGTCCCGAAAGCTCAAGTTTTTATTTCCAGACTTACCTGAAGGACATTCTTTCATCTGTGCATGAGCGGGTGCGTACAACGGCCAATCAAGAACCAAACGCGCGGTATGCATCTGGGTTTGCAACTCCGACTGCTCCAAATACTCCTGCCGCCTGCAACACGCCCAAAACGACTGCAGGAGCAGAGTATGGAGGAAATGGCTGCGTGTCAATTCCGAATGGGGCAGAAGGGTTCTTGGACTCAAATGGGTCAACTGGCCGCATGCCTGGTGTGTCATGCAGTAGTGGTGTTTTAGTTTCAGATGATTTAATGCTGAGCACGGAGATCACGCCCATATTGATAAAGCGGTGTCCTGGAGCAGTGGATATTCTCGAGATGCTTCAGTCGGTGGTGTAATAAAAACAAATGCTATGCGGTGACTCATTGTAAAATATAATATTTATATGAAGGCGGTCACCAACACAAACTCGCAGGTTGACTTGTCGTCACGCCAACTGACGGCCCTTTCTCTGCGAGCATCTCAGCTGTCCAGTTCAATTCGATGGGACTGTGTTGTGACTTTATCTCTGGCTGAAAACAAACTGGCCTCGCTTCCCGCCTCCCTGGCACCCAGCCTGACGCTCCTCAGGTCAGTGCCATGACGACGCCCCAATAAACGAACGCATGCGAATGACGTCCTCGGTCTCACTGTCGCAGATACCTGAATTTAAAGGCGAACCAGTTCAAAGAGTTTCCATCTGTTCTCTGCGCATTCAAGACACTCGAAATTCTGGGTACACCTCGCTTGAAAAACGATTCCACGTTTTGGCTTCACTGAACACATGAACTTATATTTCTTTTCTCAAAAACAACTTGCGCATAATTTCAACTGCACCAGACTTGTCAAGAAACAAGATGTATGTGTCGCGTTTGTTTTTCGATTCGAGCGGCCCGTGCTCAATGCGTTCGCCCAAACACTCCCGCGTTCTTATCGAGATTTTTTGAAAACAATCATAGAAAGGCGCTTCCTCATGATTCACTGGGAAACCTGTGCGCAACGCTCAAAGTATTTTCCATCGCAAAAAACCGAATCACGTATATACCGCCGTACTTTGGAGATTTTGTTCAACTGGAAGTGTTCAAATTTGGTGCGTTTCGTCCATCACTTTTACCCCGTCAAAGGCACTTTTTGTTGAACTTTTTAAAGTTTAGACGGGAACCCACTTCAATGGCCACCCGCGGACATCATGGCAGCCGCAGTGGATTCTAACTTGCAGGATTTGAAGCAGTTTTTGAAGACTACGGATTTGCCAAGGTAAACGCGCCCCAGGACCAAGAAAAATGAAAAGCTCAACGAAAAATCAAAAAACCGGACAAAAAAAGTTCATTCGTTCCCTCATCTCCCCAGGATCCGTTGATGTTCGATGTCGGAGGCGGTACATCAACACCTGATCCTCTTCGGTGCGTCGAAATTGTCGAAAGACATTTGGACTCTCACTCGTCCAACATCTCAAACAACACTCGAAATTCAGTCGCCACCGAAACGCCATCATCTTTAAAATCTGTTCTTCAAGCATGCCTCACATTGTACAATTCAGCAACACGTGTTCATCGAGCTTTACTCGCCAATGAGCAACTTAATGGAACCAACGAACATCTTGTACTGTCGCAACGCATTGAATTTCTGGCTATGCAAATGATACGCGGTGTGACCATGTTTGAAAACGCTGCCTCACAGAGCAGTGGCAATGTAGAGTCAAGTTTAGTCCATGTCCGGCGACGCCAAGCTGTTTTGGATATTGTGGATGCGGCTCGAAGTGTTATGGAAGCTTGTTCTGGGTTGGTTGGACGGAATCACGCTGAAGAGACAAGTAAACCCATGGATATGAGGGTCGCAAGAAGCGTTCTTGGAGAGCTGTATACGGCGCAGATGGAAATCTTTGACGCAGTTGAAAAAATTGGGGAAAGTAGCGTTGCAGGCGTGAGTAAAGGGGAAGATTTGGATGGATACGCTGGAATGAATGGGAACAGCGTGAATGGGGACTGGCGTTTCAAAAACAGAAAGGAAGCGATCAGGCTGGCAGACCTTGTAATTGAAACTGGGATGCTGGCGCTGAATGCATTTAAATATGCTGTGGAAACTACACCTTCGCTGAACGGCCATTTGGCCAAACTTGAAAAATCGCACGTTGCCTTTTCAAAACATCGGAATCGAATATCTGGAGCCAGTAGCTCTGACTTTGCTTTGTTTCAGGCGTTTGGAGAGGATGCTGTGCATTATGTTCAGGTGAAGAGTGTCAGGTTGTTGCTTCATGATGAAAAGCTGATCAGTTTTCTTCAAAAGGTTATTGCGGACGCAGTGGTGGCAGTCAAGTCATTGCCGGACATGAATGGACTCAAAAAAGCCTTAAAAGATGCTGGTATGGCATCTCGCAATATGGCAATGCTACTGTTGCAATCTTCGGAGAAATGAACCCTTTGAAAATATAACTTGTCGCCGTGTCTTTTTCGGACAATTTCAGTGAAATGAACAGCAGCTCAGAAGATGCGCAATGGATATCCATTGTAACAACGAAGGGGACCCGACTGAGAAAGGTAGCAAGTGGCGCAGTGACCGACCTCAGACCTCATCTGGCGCATACGAAGAGGGAACGAACGCGAGGCTGAGCTCGGCGGAATCGAACGCGAGGACACATCAGCGACTGGAAGCATTCCTTCCGCTGCTCGCGCCGGGTCATCCTGCTGGTTGCCCTGGCGACGGTGCCAGCGTTGTCGGTGATTCGCTCAACAAGTTGGGCAGCCAATTACACAATTTTCTCCTTCTGCACGTCAGACAAAGAACGAGACACAAAGGTTCCCACCTTACGATGGACCACGTCACTGACAGCACCCTATACCCGCAAACACATCCACAACCACACCACAAGCCGCCTATGCAGCAGCCGCGTGCAACTGGCCAGGCACCGGTGCCCCAGGGCCAGGTCACTGCCTTACCACATCAGCCCTGTCAACCATCGCTAACTCTCCTTAACTCACCGAAACACTCTACCATCTCAGCTCGCCGCTTTTCTTCGCTCGCGTCTTGAATGGGATCCATCGGACGCTGCTGGCCCAGGTTCTATTGCGCGTTCAACCAGCGCACCACCGACTCAGATGATGAACATGGCCCAGTCCGGAGCCAGTAATATCGCAGAGGTATTTGAAGATAGTTTCTGGGTCATCATCTCCTTTAGTAAGCTCACTCTTCCATTTCACACCAGAACTTTGACCAAGACGGCGACCAATGGACGGACGCCGAGTACGCTGCTTATTACTATTCCCAATCGCGTCTCGATCCTCGCATCCCACCGCCTGTCTACTCACCAGGCCAGTCGTGGCTGTGGTCGCCGCCTGGCTCCTCGTCGAAGAATCAACACAATATGATGCCAGCTCCTTTGGAAAAATTCAATAGTTTCGGGGCAGCTTCTTCAAACGTTGAAGATTATGGCGATTATGAGGTGCAGTTTTTCTCTCTCTCTTGGCAACGATATGCACTATGCAGACACATTGAAATTGGCGATCTTATTTTTTGTGCATTTCAAACCTTAACTGCTCACGTGAACGGAATGCTAACCCATGCACTCTTATTCCAGAGTAACAATCGATCTGGTGGAGGAAGTGTGTACGACGGCATCGGACCTTCTCACCACGAACCCTCCCGGCGCTATGATCAGACGGCGGTTCACAATCACCGCCACAGTTCCGGCCCAACCAATGACCTATTCAGTGAATCTATGCACATGAGCAATCAAATTGGTGCCCTCAACCTTTCAGAAGGTAGAACACACAGCGGATCCACTTGGGGAGGTCCAAACTCCTCAGCTCGTCCTAGTTCAGTGATTGATGCTCTTGACGCTCGACGAAGAGCGCAACAAATGCCCGGCCATGAAGACTTTATCACAAGGACTCCGTCACCTGGCTTTGCCTTGCGAAATCAGAATAACGGAAATTCGCCTCAATCGTCGCTTGAAGAAAGACTTCTTGCCCAACATCAGCAACAGCAGCAGCAGCACATGAACAATCAGCAGCAACGGGGAGGAAAAATCTTGTTTGAAGATGAGCCGTTGCCAAACGATGTACACGTTTCGCGAGTTGCTGCCATTTTAAATGACGCACGAGATGAAATGGGTGTTCAGGGAAACTACAGAGGTGATGGCCATCGTAGTATGGCTGGAAATAGTTTACCGGCACGCAGTGCCAGCACGCCTCCTGTCCAACTGAGCTACGCCCATTATCAGCAGACTATACAAGGGTTGAACGATAATTATGGCAGTTCGAATTCTGGGTTACGGGCTAGTACAGGTGGACAAGCGTCTCACGATTTGATGATGCAAATGCGTGGAATGAATCTGACAGAGGATGAATATGGCGGGTTTGGAGTAAGGCCACATAGCTCTGTCGGGATGCGAAGTCCTGGGTCTGGGCAAAGCGGCGATCGTGTTCATGCCCAACAGCCAAACTATGAGCGTGGGAGTTCAGGATTTTCTGCAACCGGTGCACGATATGGTGGCGCCGGTGGGAACTTCTCGCCGAAGCCAGTGAAACCGGGAATGGATGAGTATGCTTTCCAGCAAAAAGGTTTGTTATAAGATCAATTTTCATCAACTCTGTCGCTGCTAACCATTTCGACGTTTGTCATTCAAGACCTGTGGGATAGCGGAATTAATGCCCCACTCCGGCCTCACTCTGCTGGATACAATCTTGAACATTTCGCTCAGCAAGCTGAAATGGTGAAGCGCAACACGCAGTACGGTGGGAGTGCTCTTGGTGGTGGACAGCGCCGAATGCTCGATAATCGACAGCAACAAGAGTATATGCAGAGGGAGCCGCAGCATATCCAACATGCCAAGAAAATGTTTTTGGGACAAAATCAACATCAGCAGCCTTTGATTTCCTCGGCGCAGCAGCATCAAATGCTTTTGCGCGATCAAGCAATGCGGAGGGAGATGCTCGGTCCTGGTATGGGAGGCGGAATGGGGATGCATGGGCAAAGTGGCAAGCGGTCACCTGCTGAATACGGAAGTGATGCTGGACAACCCATTCGCAGCCCTCTGCTGGAGGAGTTTAGAAACAACAAGAATCGCAAGTTTGAACTTCGGGTACGTCCTATCGATCCAATCCTGCTTTTTAGCTGACGTGTTGCATATTCATTTGGGTTCAATCAGGATATTGTGAACCACATTGTGGAATTCAGCGGTGATCAGCATGGATCTCGTTTTATTCAGCAAAAACTGGAAACCTGTTCGGCTGATGAAAAGCAGCTTGTCTTTGACGAGATTCTGCCGTGTGCATTGCAACTTATGACGGATGTTTTTGGAAACTACGTCATTCAAAAGTTTTTTGAATATGGGAATCAGGCGCAAAAACAACTCCTTGCCGCGCAAATGGAAGGTCATGTTCTTGCGCTTAGTCTGCAAATGTATGGATGCCGTGTGGTGCAAAAGGTTGGTTGTCACTTTTTTTATTCTGTCCGCATCAACTCATTCGTTTCACCCTCGCCCAGGCACTCGAGCATGTTCTCCCCAACCAGCAGGCATCCCTCATTCTCGAACTGGACGGCAACGTACTTAAGTGCGTCAAAGACCAGAATGGAAACCACGTGATTCAAAAAGCTCTTGAACGAATTCAAGGCGAGCATATCCAGTTTATTATCGAGGCATTTCACGGGCAGGTGTACGCGCTTGCTACGCATCCGTACGGGTGCCGGGTGATCCAAAGGATTTTTGAGCATTGTGGTGACGAGAGTGGGCCTCAATTGACTGCTTATGCTGTGAGTTGCATCTTTTCTCCTGCTAATTTCTGTTTTTGCTAAATTGCCTTCTCGGTGCAGCCCCTCATTGAGGAACTTCATCGATACACTATTAACTTGATTCAGGATCAGTATGGAAACTAGTACGTCTATTTATTGGATCATGAGCTTAACTGGCCATCAACTCATACATGCATCTCTCTACAGTGTAATTCAGCACGTATTAGAGCGTGGAAAACCAGGCGACAAGGCACTCATTACGAGCAAAGTGCGCGGCCAAGTGCTGCAAATGAGTAAACACAAGTTTGCCTCCAATGTTGTAGAAAAGTGTGTCGCATTTGGCAGTAAGCAGGATCGACAAATGCTTATTGAGGAAGTCATTGCTGTGCGGCAGGATGGCACCTCTGCGCTCGTTGCGATGATGAAAGACCAGTTTGCCAATGTAAGCTTTCTAATATTTGGTACCGCTTCGTCTTTTTCTGAGTGGTGTATCCTATCAGTATGTTGTACAGAAGATGCTGGATGTGGTGGATGGTGATCAGAAGGAGATTCTTATCATGAAGATTAAGCCGCACCTGCAGTCGTTGAAGAAGTACACTTATGGAAAGCACTTGATCACCAGTTGAGTTTTAATGTTATTCACTCCATCTCATCAGCACTAACAATGAAAAATATCGAAAACAAAACTTCAGAGGTTGAAAGAATGCTTCAAATGAGTGGGCAATCAGCCGGGCTGGGCTATGGGATGGGCGTAGACGGCAACAACATGTACACTGGAAATCATCAGCATATGTATCAAGAAGAATGGCTGTGAGACGGAGCAGATGCACGAAAAAAAGAAAAAAGCCGAGTTTGGAAGAGAGAATGACTGTTCAAAGTTTATGTATGCACTTTGTTTTATCCGTCAATATTTTTTTTTTTTTTTTTGTTCAAAGCCAACCAACGCCCGTTTTTCACGCCCTTTTTTTTTTTTTTTTTTTTTTTTCCCTCTTCTTTTTCTTTTTCCCTTTTTTTTTCCTCTTCC
>QEAP01000518.1:0-13581 GCA_006535975.1 Chytriomyces confervae | reverse complement strand
GAACAGTGATTGTGATACCCGAAAACAGTGCTTTCGTGAAGCGATGGAGGGTGAGTGGAGCTTTTGTGTGCTTGGGATAACTGAATGAATGTGAATCTCAACATGTTTAGGATGGAATTCAGTGGTCGCCTTCGAGAGCGTTTGGACCTTTTTTGCTTTACCGGTAAGAATACTGTGAAGGCGAATCCACACCCTCCCCGCTGAACAAATTACTGTTGTTAAACAAACAGGCAAGTAGAGACGACAGAGACAAATGAATCTCCCCCCGCTGGCCCCAAGTACGCCCCTAAACGCGTACAGTCCAATGTGGCTGCCTTGGAACCAACGTTTTCAGCAAGGACTTTAAAACCAAATACCCGCCTGGTTGAAAACGGCCTCACAAAGCGCACAATCACGCTCAAAGGCTCTGACGGACAGAAACATCGCGTTGTATCGTATTACTGTCCAGACGATGTTGTTGAAATGAGTCGACTTGAAGCTGAATTGAAGGCTGGCGGCGCATCTTCAAGAGTGCAACAGAGCTTCCCACCGGATGAAGTGTTCCAACGGCCAATGGGAGACAGTCGAATATGCGCAATTTCTGTGGACAAGTCCGTCAATTTGACAACTCTTCTTGCACTCTCGGTTTCGAGTTCCTTCAATGACGACAATGATACCGAAGAACGGCTTGAACACGCTTCGAATGCTTCCTTTTTGAAGCGTGTTGCGGATACAAGTGACGGTGAATATGGTCATGATCGACAGAGCTCGAAACGCGCTGCAGCCCAAAAAGTTGGCAGAGATGAGTCTTTAAATGAGCCCATCAATCAACATCAGCCCGAATACGCTTCCCAAGCAATCTACCTTGAAAATGGGCAGCAATGCTTGAACCCACCGTCATTCCATTCGTTCAGTCATCCATTCTTGCATCATTCCACACACCCCATGGGCGTATGTCCTCCGTTTCCAATTGCGCACTACCCACTGAATAATCAACCAGGACAAATTCCACTGTCACAACAACCAACCCAACAATTCCATGGAATGCCCGGTCAACCGGCTTCAATGTATCAGGAATTTTTACACGACTATTGAAACAGTTAACATAGTCAACTCTCTGGTGTACATACGGCAAATCAGTACTTTAGAATGGCAATTATTTGCACGGGCGAATCTTTTTTGCCACGCGGGTTTGACTACTTGTACCAAACTAGAACAGCGCAGCCTCACCGAATTCCGTGCAACAACGTGAATAAATAATGCATAGCGACACTGAGTCGCAGTGTTTTGAATATCAAACACCCGATAAAAATAAAACCAACAGCGAAAAAAGTGACCCCATGTCCAATCCGAAAGACAGCCTTAAGCGCGAATGCCTGTCACTGCAGCAACGAGGAGTCCCATTCAAACTAGTTCCTTCAACAGGTCCAACAGCGCCCTTCCCAATCTCGCTTTCTGTACGAGTGGCTGCACCAGACAACTGCAACATGTTCGACATTTACGAGATTGCCATCATCCTGATAATCGCCTCGTTCGATGCATTCGAAGCAACCATCTCTGTGGATGCTAAAGCCAACGGAATCGACAAGTCGCTCGCATCCGCCATTCAGACAACCCTCAACAATGCGTACAAACCATCGGCGCCGAGTTCAAGTTGGCGGCTTGAAGCGTTGGTTGATCTGATCGAGCGCGACTATCGAAAGCTTCTTATGGCTGTTCCGGGAACTCTTGAATTGTATATGGGCGAAGATGGTACCCACTCACCAGTCTCTCCTTTTTTTTTTTGAAGTCCAGAGAGCCATGATCTAAAAACGTGTGCATTTCCAGCAAACGGGGCATCCATGAGACGCTATGCGCCAGCCATTTTACCTGAAGTGATCGATCCATCCAAAGCAGCCGAAGAAGAAGCCGAAAAACAGCGTCAAAAAGAAGCGGACGAAGAAGCCGCCCGCGAGTATTGGCGGTTAAAGAAACTGGAAGAAGAAGCTGCTGAAATCGAGCGCAAAAAGAAGGAGGCCGAACAGCGGCGGTTGGAAGTGGAAATGGATCCTGGGAGCTTTGAGAAGGCGAAAGTGTTGTCCAAGAAAGAGAGGGACGAGCTGGACGCGGCGAGGGATAAGCAAGGGAAGAGGCAGGCAAAGACTGGGTCCAACAAGAAAAAGTTTGATCCTGAAGCGCATGCCGCCAGGAAAGCGGCAAGGGGGGAGTAAAATCCGTGAAGCAGTGAGGCTTTCGTGACTGAGACTGACTGACGGCAAAACTGATGAGGATATGCGAAATAAATACTTAAAATTAGCATCTCACTGACGCGAAGTTTTTTGGAAATCTGAAAATCTTTGGACGCCGATGCTGCTTCTCCGTCATATCGCAATCACGCTCCTTTGCCTCGCCGGCACGATTTACTCCAGAACCGTGACTGTCTGCTCGAATACAACAACGACCGTTCCAGCCGACTTTCTTTTCCTGATTGACGGCAGCGCATCAATGTGCACGTACAACATTGACATTGCCAACAGTCTCTCAACCTTCGTGACTCTCATTGCTTCTAAAAATATAAACGCGCGATACGCCGTGGTGGCGTTTGGTGGACTGCCGAGTATTTTGCTGCCGTTCACAGTTGAGCAAAATCGGTTTTATGAATCTCATACACGCATTGACGGGCGATTATTTTTACAGAGTGTTTACACTGACGCCAAAACAGCATTGCAAAATGTCGGCTGTAAGAGATCAGGATGGGAGGCTGGATTGGAAGCAATTCGAATGACACTGAATTCAAACAACGGCTCGGACATGGGCCAATCTTGTCTGACTGGGTACAATGGAACTGCATGTAAGATCATTTGGAGAGCTGGATCTGAGAGGCAGATTATTATGGCAACGGACGAGGATTCGGATATTCCGTACCTGAAGTGAGGGCGTATTTTTTGTTTTTCAAAGATTATCGAGCATCCCAGCTAAACTTTTAAGGAAATAGTTCTTATTTGATGCCCGGTCAAGGGAACGCTCTTTGTCCAAGCGGGTATGCAAATGGGTGTACAGGTATGACGATCGAGCCGCCATTTCAGCCGAGGATATTTTCGAATCAGAATTATTACAGGTACTCCCCTTACTTTTTCAATCCAATGGTACGCGCGACTCAAGTACCATAATTAGAAACGCTTCCACACCAATCACTCTCGAGGGGCCGTATTATCAGGAAATCGAACTCACCGCGAATTTGCTCATCTCTTCTGGAACTTCGATATCACTGCTCATGAAGTCCGACTTTAACGCAAATACCGCTGGTCCACAGTCAACCTTCAATTCATACAATCAATACTTTGTGAAAAATGTAACCGACAAATCGGTGACAAGCGACACACACACGTCTATTGTCCAGTACGGACACCCAAACCTGCAATCTCAAAGCTCCTCTTTTGGAAACTTCAACCCCACAGAAACGCTGAGTAATCTACAGTTGAATTCTTTGGGGTCGTCTTTGCAGGCCAAAATGTTGGGCGCTGGTGGGATGATGCGCGTGTATAAAATCCAGGACCTTTTGAACACAACGACGGGGCCAAATCTGTTGTCAAACATGTATGTTGAAATAACCAATGACGTTACAAACTGCTCAACATATACTGTTACCGATGTGAGTATTTTGTGGCGATATGTTTGGTGATTTCTGAACGCCTGGTTCAATAGACAACGTCTACTACAACTACAACTACCGATACAACCACCACATCATCAACAACTACTACATCGACAACTAGTACCTCCACGACTACTTCATCCACTACCACTTCATCAACTTCTACCTCATCAACAACAACTACCTCCAGCACCACTAGCAGCACATCAACAAGTACCACATCAAGCAGTACCACTTCATCTAGTACTACAACATCGACAAGTACAAGCAGCACTTTGACCACCACATCAAGTACAACTAGTTCCACTAGTACAAGCACATCAACTTCCAGCACAAGTAGCTCAACTTCCACCAGCACATCATCAAGCTCTACGACTTCATCCAGTACAAGTACAAGCAGCACCACTGAGACCTCTACGACTTCAACAACAAGCACAAGTACAAGCAGTTCCAGTACCACTACTTCGAGCTCTTCTAGTACCTCATCTTCCACTTCAAGTAGCACTACACTGACAACTAGTACCAGTACGACTACGTCAAGTACTACGAGTACATCATCTTCCACCACAACGAGTACGACCTTGACAACCAGCACCAGCACGAGTACTTCAAGCACTACGAGCACCACATCGTCAAGCACATCAAGCACCTCAAGTACCTCAACTTCTTCAAGCTCGACAAGTACGACTTCTTCAACGAGCACAAGCAGTTCTACGAGTTCGAGCACCACTTCCACAACAAGCACTGTAACAACTACGACGAGTACAACATCGAGCACAAGCACTATCACAACTACCACGTCAACGAGTACCTCAACAACTTCGTCATCAACTTCATCGACATTTACAAGCAGTTCCACAACAACCACGTCGTCAAGTAGCAGTACTACTTCAACTACTTCGCTAACAACTTCATCAACCACGAGCAGCACATCAACATCATCAACAACAACCACATCATCATCAAGTACTGGAACAGCAACAACATCAACCACCACTACCACTACCACAGCTACTATTGACGAGACAACAGCAAGCACAACTACCACATCTACTACCAGCACATCATCCAGCTCAACTACTTCGACCAGTGGAACTTCCATAACAGAAAATTCTACTACAACTACCACCTCAAGTTCAACATCCAGCACAACCAGCACAACCAGTGCAACTTCGAGCACAACAAGCACAACCACAACTACATCAAATGTAGCAGCCCCAGCCAACTTGATGCTTCCATTAAGCTCACCAACAGCGTTGTTCACTACCAGCACCACTACTTCAACAAGCACAAGTAGTACCGTTACTACTACTACTACTACTACTACTACTACTACTACTACTACTACTGCTACTACTACTACTACTACTACTACTACTACTACTACTACTACTACTACTACTACTTCAACTTCATCAAGCAGTACTACAGGAACCTCAACAGCGAATCCAACCTCACTTGAAGTCAATAACTTGCAGATAAACAATAATTCAGCATCATCCACTTTCACTGGCTCTGAATCAGCAACCGCGACATCTGGTCCAAGTCGTTTAGCAAAATCTTCACCCACAGTAACCACATCAACTACATCTTCTACTTCTACCACATCAACCACTTCATCAACATCAACAACAACCTCAACCACTTCAACCACTTCAAACACGTCAAGCACATCAATTACATCAACCACTTCAACTACTTCCACCTCTTCCACCTCTTCTACTTCAACCTCTTCTACTTCCACCTCTTCTACGTCAGCCTCTTCCACAGGTTTAGGTTCTCAAACTTCAACAACTTTGGCTTCAACTCCCTCACCATCACCCACTTCAACTTCAACTTCGTCCACTTCAACTTCAACTTCATCCACTTCAACTGCAACTACTTCGACATTGACCTCGTCAACATCCACAACTTCAAGTTCCACCACTTCAATCAGCACCAGCGCACCAGCATCCCCACCTACCGCAGAAACAACTTCAACTATTCTGAATGCATTTGATGCAACTGATGCAACAACAACCACAACTACTGCTACGACAAGCACAACTACGACAAGCACAAGAAGTGAAACTACCACTACCGAAACTGCAGTCACAGAAGCGACAACTGGAACATCAACTACAACTACAACGACTGTAACAACAACTACAAACACGGCAACTACTGCGACTGCTGATACAACCGCTTCTGCCACCGCAACAACCACCGGTACAAGTTCCACTAGTTCAACCAGTTCTACCAGTTCAACCAGTACAAATGGAATCACAACTACAGTTTCCTCTGCAACTTCATACAAATCAAATACACCAGCTAATGCAAGTCCGGCAGGGGAAATACTGAATACCGTAACATCAACCACAATCTTCTCGACAGACACAAACACAGAAAGTCTGGCCACGTTATCACAGATTCAAATCGATTCTTTACAGACAATAACCACAAATTCTTCTACGCAACTAAATAATCTGGCAGGCGGCGCTCTTTCAAGCATGTCCTCGACGGAATCCGCATCTCCAACAGAAGAATCGAGTCCCGCTCCTCCTGATGGTGGCAAGACAGCAGGTGTTGCAACTGCAACTGTCGTTGGAGGAATCGCGGTCGTTGGCGCAGCGGCTGGACTCTTTTTCATGCAACGGCGGAAACAGCTTGGAGCGTCCATGCTCAACATGAATCAATCCGATGCCATGTTGGCTGCTGGGGCTGCAAACCCGTTGTACAGTGGACCTGGGGGTTTGCGTGAAAACCCGCTTTATAAACCGCCAGATGCAGGGGGTGAGTCTATTGAGAACAGTGCGGAGGTGGATAATTGGGATTCGATGTTTGGGTTGAGGGAATGATTTTTTTCCTTTATATGAATTAAAACGCGTTTGAGAAGTTGAAGCTTGTAACTTGTATTTTTTTTTTTCACATCATCCACCTCATCATATATTCTTCGTCAAAAAAGAAAAGCCTTCATCATATTCATCTTTTCAATGCTCCAGCTGTCGATGCCTTTTTAGCGTGCTCCCCCGCTTAAAACTCGCACCGCAATCGGGACACTCATGAGGCCGCACTTCAGAATGGGTCTGGCCATGTTGTTTGAGATTCTGCGAAGACTTGAACGTTGCTTGGCAGATTTTACACTGATATGGTTTCGCGTTGCTGTGGACCATGGAGTGCAGCTGAAGCTCGCATCCACGTTTGAATCCTGCAGAGCATATGTCACAGACATGTGGCTTATCCGTCGAGTGAACCAAGCGATGCTGGGTCAGATACTGAGAGGGAGGGAGGGAGGAATGGCGGTGTTTGGTGAAGGCGGTCAAGCAGAACATAATAAATGTCGAAGTTAGGGGGCACCTTTTTGTAAGTGTCAAACCAAACGCGAGGAAAAATATGATTTACCCACCCGCGCCTTTGCAAACTGCTTGCCGCACTTTGAACACGCAAAGACCTTTGCTTCAGATTCGTCAAACGATTTGGCGTTTTCACCCGCTGGACTTGCAGCTTCCGAGTCTTCCTCCGAGACAGCTCCACCAGCCACGTCAGCTTTACTTGAGTTGCCAAATCCGATCTTGACGTCATCACGCGGCGACGGATCCCCCGCCTCCACCGCCGCAGCCATTTGAGGGATGCTATGTGAGGTGGACGTATCTGCGTGATGGGTCTCTTCCACCAAGAATCGTATGTGCATTTTGTTCATTTTTTATTGGGACTGGGCTTAAGTGTGACAATGCTGACACCGAATCCTTAAAAGTTTACGAAACTGTTCTGGCGTGCTGGGCTGTTTCAGTGCTTGATGCTTGATGTGTATTCTCGAATCGCGTGGATCCTTGCGGAAGGCTGGCGATGCTGGTGGAAAGCTGGTTAAGGACTGTGGGGGGATCACGTGACAGCGGCCATTCTCGATCAAGACTCTTTGAGACAGACAGCTCCTCGTTGCGACGGTTGAATGCATGGACAGGCATTCAGTTGCCATGCTGAGTGTGGACAGCCAGCCAAGAAAGACTATTTATCTTCTTTTAAGTTATTTTATTTATCTTTATTTATCTTCTTTTATTCGCATTTACTTTCTTCCTTTATTTTGTCCAAGCACAAAGACGCGCGATCTTCTGCTATCCTATCGCTTATTTCTCTTAGATGTTTGTTTTTAATCTCAACGTTCGCTGCGACAAAGAAAAAAGAAATTATTTGCGAATCATTTCTTTTTCTTTTTTCCCCAAAAAGGAAACGGGCAACAAGCAACCAACCCCAACACCCCCCGATGAGTCTGCTGCCTGCCACAACAACTGCTGTCGACAGGAAAGACCCAAAGAAGCTGGCTCCCTATCCCGCCATCGACCCGCGTCCAGATGCCTCCCATTCGAGCATTGCCACGCTCTGGCTCAAGACCGGCGAGGCTTTCGACGGAGTCTCCTTCGGTTACGAGGGCGCTTCCATTGCGGGAGAGCTTGTCTTTCAAACGGGTTTGTTTCTGTTCTTACCTGCGCTTGATTCTCGATCGCTCTTGCTGACAATGGCTTTTCGCAGGAATGGTCGGCTACCCTGAGTCTCTCACAGATCCCTCATACCGGGGACAGATTCTCGTCATCACTTTTCCTCTAGTCGGAAACTACGGAGTTCCCTCTCGAGAGGCCGTCGACGCGTCCCTCAACAATTTGCCTCTCTACTTTGAGTCGAACCAAATCCACATTGCCGGTCTCATTGTCGGCCAGTATTCCGAAGAATACGCTCACTATCTCGCTGATTCGTCACTTTCTGTGTGGTTGAAGCAAAACAAGGTGCGACACTCGCGATAGCGCTTTTTTTCTTGTCTCACAAATCTCACGAATCAAATTTTTTTTTTTTTTCAGATTCCCGCGCTTTCAGGAATCGACACTCGTGCCTTGACGAAGCGCATTCGATCACACAATGGAGCTCTGTTGGCCAAGGTTCTATTTCCAAAGTCTTTGGTTGGCCGCGGAGATCACGAATCCGAGATGCCGGAGTGGGGCCTCAATCTATCCAACCTCGCCTGGGCTGATCCCAACGACCGTAACTTGGTTGCAGAAGTGAGCACAAAAACTGTCAAGACATACAAACCGCATGCAGACAAGGCTCTTTTGCGCCCGGACGGAAAACCTTACACAATTCTCGCTCTCGACATGGGAATGAAGTTTAACCAGATTCGCTGCTTTACAAACCGCGGAGTGCAGCTGAAAGTCGTTCCATGGGACCATGACATCCTTTCAGAGCTTTCAAGTGTTGATGGAATCTTCATTTCGAACGGTCCTGGTGACCCAGCCACTGTTACGACCACTATCGCCAACATTGGACACGTCTTGAAAAAGAAGACACACCCAATCTTCGGTATCTGTTTGGGACACCAAATTCTCGCCTTGGCGGCCGGTGCACAAACGAAGAAAATGCCCTTCGGAAACCGTGGACATAACATTCCCTGCACAAACTTGGACAATGGACGCTGCTATATTACATCGCAAAACCATGGATATTGTGTCGATATTGAAACTCTCCCCAAAGACTGGTACGAACTGTACCGCAACGCGAATGACGGATCAAACGAGGGAATCTCCAACAGTGAATGGCCCTTCTACAGTGTCCAGTTTCACCCCGAGAGCACTCCAGGCCCATGGGACACTGAATTTTTGTTTGACCGGTTTATTGCAAGTGTGAAAGCTTGCAAAGAAGCCGGCAAGCTGGTTCCACTTGTCAGGGAAACCCAAATTGTTCCACCTCCAAGATTGAAGCCAAAGAAGGTTCTTGTGCTCGGTTCGGGTGGTTTGTCCATTGGACAAGCAGGTGAATTCGATTACTCGGGATCTCAGGTATATTTTGTTGATTATCTGGTTTTCTTTGTAACAAGTCTGATTCATATTGCACATTCTTCAGGCCATCAAAGCGCTCAAGGAAGAAGGAATTTATACCATTCTCATTAATCCCAACATCGCCACCATCCAAACTTCAAAGGGTCTGGCAGACAAGGTGTATTTCCTTCCTGTTACTCCAGACTTTGTGCGAAAGGTCATTAAGCACGAAAAGCCCGATGGTTGGTTTCATTTATCTGCGGCTTTCTTTTTACATTTTTTCTGATGATGCTTTCGATGAATAGGTATTTACTGCACCTTTGGTGGCCAGACGGCTCTTAATGTCGGTGTCAAGATGAAGGACGAATTTGCCGGTCTTGGAGTTACCGTGCTCGGAACGCCTATCCATACGATTGAAATCACTGAAGATCGAGAGTTGTTTGCGCAACACATGGAATCTATTGGAGAGCGATGTGCACAATCTAGCAGTGCCACAAACTTTGAAGAAGCACTGGCCGCGGCAAATGTCATTGGATATCCGTTGATTGTGCGTGCTGCGTATGCTTTGGGAGGCCTTGGATCTGGTTTTGTTGCAAATGAGGCCGAGTTGAGAGAGCTTTGTGGTCGCGCTTTTGCGACAAGTCCCCAAGTGCTTGTTGAGAAGAGTATGAAAGGCTGGAAAGAAGTCGAATACGAAGTGGTTCGGGACTGTTACGACAACTGCATCACTGTCTGCAATATGGAGGTGTGGCAAGAATGTTTTAGTCTCGTAGTTTGTAAGAATGCTAATCCCTCCAAAATCAGAACTTCGATCCATTGGGAATCCATACTGGAGATTCCATCGTCGTTGCGCCATCTCAAACTTTGTCTGACGATGACTACATGATGCTGCGCCGAACCGCCGTGAATGTGATTCGTCACCTTGGTGTTATCGGAGAGTGCAACATTCAGTACGCACTGAACCCCAAATCGAAAGAGTACTGCATCATTGAAGTCAACGCGCGGTTGAGTCGTAGTTCAGCTTTGGCCAGTAAAGCAACCGGCTACCCGCTCGCATTTGTCGCGGCGAAGCTTGGTCTCAACATTCCTCTTACTGAGGTGAAGAACAGTGTCACGAAAAAGACGATCGCCTGCTTTGAGCCAAGTTTGGACTACTGCGTGGTCAAGATTCCTCGATGGGATTTGAAAAAGTTCAACCGAGTGAGCACCAAGATTTCATCTCAAATGAAGTCTGTTGGAGAAGTCATGTCTGTCGGTCGAAACTTTGAGGAAACTATCCAAAAGGCCATCAGAAATGTGGAATACTCGTTCACTGGATTCTCTCAGGTACTGAATTCTGAATTGATTTTTGCTCCAGAGACGTTTAGTCTGATGATTTATTGCAGAACGATTACATTGAAAATATCGACGAGGAACTCAAAAACCCGTCCGATCAGCGTGTCTTTGCAATCGCGAATGCGTTGCATCAAGGATACACCGTGGACAAGATTCACGAGCTCACAAACATTGACAAGTGGTTCTTGTACAAGCTGAAGAACATCACAGACACTGACAAGGCTGTTGCCAAATACACTGCCCAAACTCTGCCCATGTCGTTGCTTCGTTCCGCCAAGCAAGTGGGTATGTCCGATCGTCAAATTGGTCTCGCCATCGGTACTTCAGAGCTTGCAGTGCGAAAGTTGCGTGTTGATCAGGGAATTACACCGTTTGTGAAGCAAATCGACACAGGTAGACCATCTATAGTTTTTCTGCTGATGTTGTCCTTTATTCTGACTCATTTGATTATCCATAGTTGCGGCTGAATTCCCTTGCTACACAAACTATTTATACATGACATACAGTGGAATGGAACATGATATCGAATTCAATGATAAGGGTATCATGGTGCTTGGATCCGGTGTCTACCGCATTGGTTCCTCTGTCGAATTCGATTGGTGCGCAGTTCGCTCTATCCGTACCCTCCGTGCGAACAACATCAAGACCATCATGATCAACTACAATCCTGAGACAGTATCTACAGATTATGATGAAGCAGACCGACTTTACTTTGAGCAGTTGACGCTTGAACGCATTCTTGACATTTACGAACTTGAAAATGCGAACGGTGTTATCGTATCCATGGGAGGACAGACGCCCAACAACATTGCTCTTCCGCTCTATCGTGAAAATGTCAAAATTCTCGGAACGTCGCCCGAAATGATTGACAGCGCCGAAAATCGTTACAAGTTCTCGCGTCTTTGTGACAAAATCGGAGTGGATCAGCCACAGTGGAAAGAGCTCACTTCCATGGATGAGGCCCATGTATTCTGTGAAAAAGTGGGATTCCCAGTCCTTGTGAGACCATCATACGTCCTGTCTGGAGCTGCTATGAACGTTGTTTATGGTCCAGCCGATCTTAAAGCCTTTTTGGAGATGGCCGTGAATGTTTCTCGCGAATATCCTGTTGTGATCACCAAGTTTATTGAAGACGCAAAGGAAATTGAGATGGATGCTGTCGCCGTCGGAGGAAAGTTGGTCATGCATGTCGTCTCTGAGCATGTCGAGAATGCTGGAGTTCACTCAGGAGATGCTACTCTTGTTTTGCCGCCTCAAGATTTGGACCCGGAAACCGTTCGTAAGATTGAAATTGCAACGGCCAAGGTCGCCAATGCTCTCAACGCCACTGGGCCGCTCAACATTCAGTTCATTGCCAAGAACAATGAAATCAAAATCATTGAATGCAACTTGCGTGCGTCCAGAAGTTTCCCATTTGTTTCAAAAGTAATGGGAGTGGATCTCATCGAAATGGCGACATTGGCCATGGCGGGACTTCCCTTCGATGCCTACCCACCTGTTGACATTCCACCCAATCAAGTTGCTGTGAAGGTTCCCCAGTTTTCATTCTCAAGACTGTCGGGAGCTGATCCAGTTCTTGGTGTGGAAATGGCCTCAACCGGTGAAGTTGCTTGCTTTGGAAAGGACAAGTATGAAGCCTACTTGAAAGGTTTGCTTGCGACGACCTTCATTCTTCCAAAAAAGAACATTCTTCTGTCCATGGGAGGATACAAGGAAAAAGTGGAATTTTTGCCGTCGGTTCGCAAGCTCCATGAAATGGGATACGCCCTGTTTGCAACTGCTGGAACTGCAGATTTTATCCAAGAACACAACATCCCTGTGAAATACCTGGAATCCATCGATGAAAATGCAGACGGCAGCGCAGCGAACGAGCACAATTTGGATCAGCACTTGTCGAACGATCTCATTGATCTCTACATTAACTTGCCATCGAAGAACCGATACCGCCGCCCTGCTTCCTACGTCTCTCGTGGATACAAGACTCGTCGTATGGCTGTCGACTTTGCGATTCCACTGATTACCAATATCAAATGCGCGAAACTGTTTGTGGAAGCGCTTTCCAGAGGAACTGAATTTGAAGTCAGCAGTAACGATTACAAAACGAGCTCGAAGATGGTTGTTCTCCCGGGACTTATCAATGCTCAAAACTACTTCCCTGGAATTATTGACGGAGTCGTTGAACACAGTCATGAAGCGAACGAATTTGCGACAATCAGTCGAAGCGCTGTGTCTGGAGGATTTACCACAGTTTGCAACACTGCATCCAATCTCGTTAAAGACAAACTCACCATGGTTGTTGCCCAAAGAAATGCGAGAGCAGGTTCGCCACGTTGCGATTATACCCTCAGCATTGGTGGTATCCAAGATAATGCTGTGGTGGCTGCTGCTGCATCATCTGAGGCAGCGTCGTTGCAAATCATCCTGGGAGATGCTGCGTCACCAAGTGTTCTGAACTTGCTCAGTCAATTCAAATCTTGGCCGTCAGACTCCCCAATCGTTGTGTCTGCCAAAGGGACGGATTTGGCCACTGGTCTGTATTTGGCTAGTCTTCACAACAGAAGCATTCACATCACTGGAGTGTCTACTGCTGAAGACATTGCAGTCATTCGCATGGCAAAAGAAAAGAAGCAGGCGGTTACCTGTGACGTGAACGTGCATGCATTGTTCCTGTCAACAAAAGACTATCCAGATTGCGCTGAGCTACCATCTCCCCAGAATCTGAAGGCCCTCTGGGACAATTTGGAGGTCATTGATGTGTTCACTGTTGGTTCTCTTCCATATGCTATTTGGAAGTCAGTTGCTGCCGCAGGCGGTATCCCTGCTCCAAGCCCATCTGCAGGACTCGCGGAAGCA
>QEAP01000517.1:0-16847 GCA_006535975.1 Chytriomyces confervae | reverse complement strand
ACCTTGACCATGGTCTGCAACAGACCGGGAAATCATGACTGTGTGCTTCGTAATTCTTACTCATTCAGTTTCAAGTTTGCAAGGTTGACAGCTTTTTGGTTCAGGTTGCTTTTACTAGGATGATACAAAATCAGCCATTCCCAGAAAAGGACTTTTGGGATTACATGACTGTATTGGTTGGCCAATTCAAGGGAATGTCCGAAGCAGAATCTACCGAATATCAATCTTCACTCAATGAATTCCTCACCGAAAATTCAGTGTCCCATGCTGATGCTTCAAACATGGCGCCAGAAAGTGGAACATCAGCAACTACTGAGGAAGTAAATGAAAATGATCAAGTTGGTTTGGAAGCTGATGATTTTGCGCCTCTTTCTAATTAGTTTGCTCTATCTCTTTGTGTTGTTGATTTAAATACATGATCTGCTCAATTCATTAATTTCATAAGTCATTGAACTGCGCGTGGTCAAAATTCCATTTTCTGTCATATTGATTCAACGCGTCCGACTCACATTTTCACCATCTCATTCTATTTGATATCTTCCAAACTGATACCAACTTGAAGATTGAGAACTTGTCCAGATAACATGCTTGAGAATTTGTTGGCATGAAGTTTTTGGGAATCTGTTAGATGGAATTTTGTTATTCTCTTCCAGTTAAGTTGCGCAATCCATGTCAACTCATTTCCAAATGTATTAAGATGGCATTTTGCAAATTAATTGGGATGGCTGTTTGTTCGATTGGATTGCAACAAAGTTTTCTCAATTTCTTCAGATGCAGTTGAAAAATCCATCTGAACTCATTTATAAAACCCGTAGTGTAGTAATTGTTTGTTTTCGATCCTTGGCCAAGGCAGAAGAAATATTTGAAAAGCAGCAGCCACACCAACCCAGTGGTCAAATTGTCTTTATAATAACACAATGCAATTGATTTTGCAGAAGTGCTGGCAGGCTTGAGCTGCTCAAACATGGGGTTTCAGTGAAGAAGTTATTGTATGCATTACAGAATGTGAGCTTGGATTTCAAATGCCATTCTGGCAGTTCAACACAATTCAATGCAAACATGGATGTGTGCAAAATTGATTTTTAGGACAAGAAAACAGGACATTTTGTGTGAAATCAACAATACATGTATTCTATGCTTAAACATTGTTTAACATGCTTAACTTCCAATTTGTACATATAAAATGGTTCAGTAGGGGAAAACTGGCAACCTTTGGGGCGTATATCCCTGCAGGAGTGCCAGAGGGCTGCCCTGAACATGCAGCCCAACTTTATTGCATCACATGAGAGAAAAAGGTGACAATCATGAGGGAGTAGGATAGGTGAGTATGACCTGGAAGCAGTAAAGGTAGGGTGTATGTTCAAGGCAGCCTGTGAATGTGCAAGGGGGGGAAGGGTGGTTCGTGAGTTGAAGCAAGCATGTTTATGTAAAGAAACTTGTATTGCAATAGGGGGTCTCAATTACAGATGGTGATGGATCTCCCGCTGGAAGAAAAAAAATACAGGCGGAAAAACACGGGAGTTTTGGCCCGGTTTTTTTAAATTTCTTGCTCCATCCATCATCGTGGGATCCTCAATTTGTTTTTGATGGTGGAAAAACGAACGAAATGCCGACAGAGTCTGAACGTATGCAGCTCCTGAGGCAGCTAGAAGAGCGGCTGGTGATTGAAGAATTTCATCTCAATACCAGGCTGCTCATTGGCGAAGTATCAGCCATTGACGATCATTATTATGACGCCCTTCGAGACCTCCATGCTGCGGTTGAAAGCACAAGATACCTGAGCGATTGCAACTACATAGGCAGACCATTACGATATGAGAATATCATTGCGCAAACAAATGATCGGGACTTCAGAGAGTGGTATCGACTGACAAAGAGCCAGTTTGGACGTTTACTGGCTGCCATTCAAGATCATCCGGTATTTCAATCAACAGCAGGAAAACAACAGACACATCCTGGTAAGGGTTGTTTTGAGTTACCACTCACTGCCATCTAACTATTTTTAAGGAAATCAGTTGATTGTCACTCTTGCACGGATTCCTTTCTTTGGAACGGGAGCAAGTTACACCTGCACAAGAATGAAAGTCAACACGTGCGTTGGGTCAATAAGAAACTATGAAAAACAAGTGGTGAAGGCCATCCTGGCTTTGCGCGATGCGACGATCTTTTGGCCAGATGAAAGAGAACGCCGAGAAATTGCCTTTTGAATCCAACTCCAGTATGGCTTTCCAAATTGTGTCGGCTTTGTAGACGGTTGCTTAATCAATTTGGCCGAAAAACCTTTGCTTTACGGCGAGGACTATTTCCATCGCAAGTGTGGCTATGGAATCAATGCCATGATATTCTGTGATGACTGACAATTGCCGCATTCGCTACTTCCTAGCTGGATTTCCAGGATCCTCTCATGACCAACGCGTGCTGAATAACACCAAGGTGTTCCAGAACATTGCCGACCACTTTGGTTCAAATGAATATGTCCTTGCCGATACAGCTTTCACTCTGCATATCCACATGATTCCATGTTTCAAAAAGTTGCCTCACCTTCCACTGGAGTACCAGCAAGAAAAGTTCAACGAAAAAATAGCCAAGCCTCGAATTATTTCGGAGCACACAAATGGAATCTTGAAGGGCCGGTGGGGAATTCTGAAGCAGATACCACATGTAGTGAAGGACAAAAAATCAATGAACCACATCCTGAAGCTTATCACTGTTTGCGTGATTCTGCATAATCTATTGCTTGACTCTGTTGACGGAAGCTGGCTTGGCAGGGCGCAAGGACAAATCAATGAAGGAGACAACAATGACGAAGATGATGGTGATGGAAACAACACCGTTGATGGCGAGCTTCGGCATGCTCGTTCTTTGGACATTGCAGGACTGCAAAGACGTGAGGAAATGGTGTCCTATTTTGAGGAAGCTGGATTCATCTGACAATAAAGTAGTGGTATGATCATCAGCTTTATTTATTTCACAAATTCTCCTCATCCGACGCCAGCTCCGGAAAAAGTTCATCCAATCTGCTCTTGGTGAGCATTGTTTTCATCTGATGCTGCGTTTGAACCCGCTCTAGCATTGCTTGTAACTTTTCTTTTTCCACACTCAGCTTCACTCTTTCAACTTCAATGTGATGAAGAGCTTCCTCCCTGGCAGCGCGTTCTTTTTCCAAAGCAAATCTGTCCTGCTCCAGCCTTTTGTTCCGCTCCGCTGTTTCTTGCTGTTGCCGCGCAATTTCTTGCTGCGCTTTAATAGCCGCTGCTCTATCAGCATCAAGTGCAGACAGTCTGGATTTCACAACTGACTGGTTTGCTGTCTTTGAGCGTCTTGGACTTGCAATTGTTGGCACCTTTGGACTTGGAGTTGCAATCACTTTCGACTGTGAAGAATCAGAGGTTTCGTTCTCTTTTGAGCTTGAATCGCTGGAGTCATCCATCAGGTTATCAGAAGTAAGAAGTGGCCTGGAGGATGGTCGATCTCCAAACACTGGATGCAAGAGGTCAAAGTGCAGGCAAGCGCGTTTCATGTACGCGTCCACTTGACTTATGCGATTGTCCATGTCAAGTAATTCATCCTCCATAATCCCGCTGCCAGTTCGTGCCTTCCAATCCCGTGCCGATCGATAACTTTTTTCCAGCCAAGTGATTTTTGCCCTGACTGCATCTGCGGTGCGACCCAGCTTGCCATGCTGTGCTAGCTTAGCAGCAATCTCTTCTGCCAAATTGTCTTTTGTTTCACCTGTTTGACCATGCCCCCCTTTCCATCGATTGTAGTTTCCGTGGTCAGATAGCCATTCAATCAAGATATCCAGGGAGCCATCATCTTTCCAATTGCGGCCTTCCGCAGAACAGAAAAGTATCACTTCACTTTTACATCAATATCTATGTAACTCACCGTTTGCTTCAGCTTCAGCTGCCTCTCGCTTTTCCTGCTGCTTCCTTTCTTTCTCCTTGTCTTTTTCTTTCTTTTTTCCGCTCGCTCCATCTCCTTTTCCTCCACTTTTCTACGCTTTTCCTCTTCTTTTTTTATCCTTTCCTCCTCCTTTAATCTTTCCTTCTTCTGCTTTTCCTCCTCCTTTAGTCGTTCCTTCTTCTGTTTTTCCTCCTCCCTTAATCGATCCTTCTTCTCCTTTTCCTCCTTCTTCCAGTTTGCCAACTCAAGTTTGAGTGCATCAGATGACAAGTGGTGGCTTAGTCTTGGGGCAATATTCTCTTCATTCAAATTGCTGATTTCGCCCGACTTCGCGCTTTTCTCAGTGCCAATGGATGCATTTTCATCGTAGTTTTTGTCGCGGGAAGCATTGTGGACAGATGGACTGTCACCGTACGCAGGTATTGTGTATATTTGAAACGAATTTTCTTGAGTGGAAGCAGTTGCAACTGTTGCAAGGGTGCTTAGGTGATCCATTGAATTTTCGTTGGAGAATGAACTCCCGTCACTTTGTCTTCACTTGAACTTGCACAACGTTAACTTGAAGTGTTCAAAATAACCCGCTGCTGCTCACCTTTCTCATTTCTGGCCAGTTTCTGTTCCAAGTCGGGATGGATCGGGTTGGAGCGGATTGGATTGGGAAGAGAAAAAAAAGGACTGTTTTGGAAAAAAAAAAAGCCGAATTTTTTATTTGTTCCACCACCATCGGCAATTGAGGCCCCCTAATGTATTGTGCGTTTGCTCCAAAATCAAATTTTTGTGAGGATCAGCCTCCACCACAGCAACAGGTTGCACAAGTGGAAAATGAAGTGACCAGCACCGAAACAAGTCACCAACAAGCAGTTTGGCAATACATTTATAACTTTTCTTCGTATTATGAGTTTGATGGGCTCAAATCTGTGGTTTTGTTGGCAGATTAGGGTTGCAAGAAGTGTGCATCGAGTTTGGTTTGCGTTGAGTCAGTTTGCGCAAAAATTCGATTTTGTGGCTCGCGCACAATATTCATTTTTTCTCCCTTTGACCAAGAAGAGTCATGTGGCCTTTGACTCATTCTCAGTCATCCAGAGAATCACATAATACATATAAAATGGTTCAGTAGGGGAAAACTGGCACCCTTTGGGATGTATATCCCTTACTCATGCTGCCTGTAACTGAAGGAGTTTATTTGTAGTTGGGCAGTGTGTGATTAGGAGAAGACAGAGAATCTCAACATCCCTCTGTCAAGGGGATTCCAAGTTGCTACCAATGCCAGTCCTGTGTTTTCAAGTTACCAGCTGTGATCTTTATCTCGAGCAACCCCTTCTCTCGTCTTTTGATTATTCTGACAGTGAAGTTTAAACAACTTTGATTATTACTTGCTATGAGTGCTTCAAGAGATATTGACAGTTGATATTGAATGGTGGTTTCTTTAGAGAGTTCTACGTACGAATGTTTATTGGTTCAAACAAGTAAAGGGTAGGCCGGAGCATTTATCAACCCTTAACATGCATTTGTTTCAACATCTGTTGATTTGTATTGAGTATAAGAAGACCAAAAAAGTAGCATCGGGAGGTTTCGATCCTCCGACCTCTGAGTTATGAGCCCAGCGATCTTCCACTGATCTACGATGCTTACAATTTTTTCGAAAAATTAATGCTATATAAAGATATGTGTACTCTATGGTCAAACATTGTTTCCCAGACTGAAGTTCCAATTTGCTTTTATTTTAGTCATTTATATTCCTCATTTTGTGCTGAGAACGAAGGTCAATTGACAACTAAAGGTCAGAACTGGTTTCTTAGCAGCTTCTTTTGCATACTTTGACTGTTCAAGGCAGTCGATGTTCAGAACGGCGCGCGCAGTATAAAATTTCGAGAGCCCACACGCGGATAGTCTCAAGGACCTGCCACAGCGAGAACAGAAACAGCAGTATGTTTACGCACGCAAATGTAAAATAAAATAAGTGTGATGGAAATGACTCAACACATTGAAGACTTTGAAGTGCGGCAAACACGAGCAGCAGCGGCGCGGATTCTCTCCAACCCCTCGCTACTGCACATGTATGCGTTAGCTGGAGACCAGGTTTGGCTGTCGTTTGTCCGGGCTGTGACGCTCCCAACAAAACATCACATCCATGACTTTGCATTCAGACGATTGCGAGGTCGACGATCCTTCTAAAACGCGTCGTATCGGGTGGTATACAGAGTGAGAGGGATCTTGTCGGCAGGGTGTCTGTGCGGGACTCGATAGCGAGGATAGTGCCGACGGAGCATGACTTTGTGTTTGATCTGGATAGAGAGAAGGCAACAGGTGCGTGATGTGTTTTCGCAGGCGGGCATATGGAAGTGTTGGCAGTATGCTGACGCTTGTTGTCACAGATGCCCTCAACTTTGACGGCCAGAGTACGGCATGATTGGTGTCGCACTCACCGTTGGTCATCCAGCGACAATGTTCTGCATCTCTGCCGTCTTTCCACGCATCATTATACCTGGCTTCCTTTCACAACCATACACATTACACAGCCACGCGCTATAAAAAGAATAAACATGCAACTAAAAATGAAGTGAACCTGACAGTGAGAGGTCTTGATTGCATATTAGAACAGTTTATAAAACATTATCGACAAACTCTTATGTCTCTCAAACACCTCCCCAGCCTCGATGAGGCCATTGCTGCAACCGGCTTGAACGACACACACGTGAACGTACTTCGCGCAATGCTCGATGCTCTGTTGCCCCCCGCTGACGACACGCGTGCACTCGCTGCTGCTGCAAACTCAACAGCACCGGTCCATGCACTCGAGAGCTTTGCTACAACAACGCCATCCCAGATGGACGCTGTCAACGTCATGCTTCCAGTTCTTGCTGTCACCAAGCCAGCACAAGTGCATTCGCAACTGAGAACAATGCTCTGGCTGTGAGTCGTGCCACTTTTACATCATTACAACCTTTCCAACACTCACCAACCGGCCCCCCAACCAACCTTACTTCCATGACTCCCCGCTATGAATATCGAGCAGTCTCTCCACAGGTCCAGGCACATTCCTGCTCACCGGTTACACCAAACCATTCCCCGATCTCTCCCCTCCTGAAAAAGAGACGGCCATGCTCATGCTCGCCAACTCACGAATTGCTGATCTGCGCACCGTGTTTCACTCATTAAAAGTTACTGTTGCGTTGAGCTGTCTCGGCCGTTCGCTGAAACTCGATCCCGTCCAAGGCTCAATCGCGTTTCAAGGCACGAATCCTTTCTGGGAAGCCATGAACTACCCCGGAATGCCCACAGAGAAGCCTCTTCCTGAAAATTACGATCATGTGTGGTCCCCGACTTTTTTGGAGTGAGTGTTCAAGCCAGATGACTAACAGTCACGACTTTGTACTAACGAGGACTTCATTTTTGTCAGTATCAACACTCTTGCGAATGGCGCGAAAACATTCACTATTGAAACCGACGCTGTAGTGATTGGATCCGGGTGCGGTGGGGGTGTCGTAGGTGAGCGACTTCTGTCGGTGATGGTCATAAACTTCTCACCTGCTTTGAATCTTTTATTTTAACAGCCGCCGAACTTGCCAAAGCCGGCCACCGCGTTCTTGTTCTCGAAAAGGGAAAACACAGAAAATGGAGCGACTTTACCAGCAACGAAATGGAGTCCATGTTTAGCCTTTTCGAGCAGGGTGGATCTGTCCAATCGGACGACGGTGCTATCACTGTTCTCGCAGGCTCCACGTTTGGCGGTGGGTCCTATGTCAACTGGTCATGTTCGTTGCGACCGCCGCACAAGGTTCGTGAGGAGTGGGCTACCAAACACAACTTGCCACACTTTACTTCAAAGGCATTTTCGGACTCCATTGACGCGATTTGCGCCCGTAACGGTGTCACCGACCAAGGAATCGAGCACAATGTGCCCAACCAGATCCTCCTCGAAGGTGCCAAGCGCTTGGGCTACCCTTCTGGAGTGCTACCCCAAAATATTGGCACAAACGACCACAAGTGTGGGTTCTGCCACATGGGATGCCCGTATGCCGAGAAGCAAGGAACGCATGTGACATGGCTGCAGGATGCGGCGGAACACGGCGCGCAATTTATTCAAGAATGCAAAGTGAACCGCATCACGCACAAAAATGGAATAGCCACGGGTGTTCGGGCGACCCTGACTGCGCTTGGGATCGAGTTGATTGTAAAGGCGAAAACAGTTGTTTCCTCGTGTGGAAGCTTAAACACGCCGTTACTGCTTACGCGGTCAGGCCTCAAGAATGCAAACATTGGACGCAATTTGCGGTTGCATCCTGTGGTGCCTGTTCAGGCGTACTTTCCAGATCGCGAGATTAAGCCATACTTTGGTCCCATCATGACTGCCATTTCGAACGTGCTTGAAGACCGCACGGGGAGTGGATATGGCGCGCGGCTTGAAATCCCCATCATGTAAAAATGTGCTTTTTATTCACAGATTTGGCTTTGTTTTCATGATGACCCAAAACAAACACATAAAACGTCGACAACAGGCATCCCGCATTCTTTGGCGCGTTTTCAAAGTACAGATCGTCGTCTGAATGGCGTCGAATGCTTTTGCAGTTCAACCACCGTGCCATGATGATTGTCCTTACGCGTGACGAAGACTCTGTCTCCCGTGTGTATGAAGACACGGACAACTTGATGCACTTGGACTTTAGCCTTGGATCCAAAGATGCCACAGTCCTTACTGAAGGTGTCGTTGCATCTACAAAAGTGTTTTTGGCTGCCGGCGCTGCAGAAGTGGATCCAGGCATGCACGGTCTTGAAGCGTTGGTGCTTGATGAGCAAGACCTGGCAACGGGAGACGCGGTCAACTGTGCGAAAGCTGTAGAGTATTACAAAAAGATTCGCGAGACTGGGATTGTTGCGACCAAGACGCATATTGGATGTGCGCATCAGATGGGCAGCTGCCGCATGGGTGCATCGCCGGCAGCCGGAGCGGTGGATCCAGAGGGACAGTCGTGGGAGGTTAAGGGGCTTTATGTTGCGGACGCGTCGCTGTTTCCAACGGCGTCCGGAGTCAAGTGGGTGGTTTTTTTGTTTTTATTGATGCCTTTTTTATGTTGTGATTACTGATTTCTGTTCTTTGCAGTCCAATGATCACAACGCTTTCAGTTGCGCACTCTGTGGCCCAGTTTATCAAAAAGAACTTGAGCGCAGGTCAATCCAAACTCTAAGTGTTTCATCTCAAGAACCTTATTCTGTTGGCTGCTGTTTACGTGTGAGGGCAAAAATCAGAAAGCGAGAAACTTTGAAAGTGGCGAAAATCACGTTTTATTTTTGTATAAATGTCAGTCATAGTCCTTGTTACTGGGCAAACCAGTGGGCAAAAAGAAAACAAAGCAGGACGGGCTTAGGCAACCACAAAAGACTCGCTGGTAGGAACAGCGGCGACCTTCCTTCCACGCTTGTACAGCACGGTACCAACAACTACAGCAACCACGCCAAGAGAGGCAACAACGCCGATGGAGGCCATACCGGCGGTAGAAAGGCCGGAAGTGGCGGCAACAGGGGTAGCGCCGGCGACAAGCAATTCAGAGCGGTTCTCGATCAAGCAACCGGCAAAGCTGTCATCGGCACGGCAAATAGTTCCAGATGCAGCGCAGTCTGCAACCGTGACAAAGAAGGGATCGAAAGCGCACTGCTGCAAACGGGAACCAACACAGCGCCAGGAGCCGAACTCGGACTGAGGGCAGTAGTTGGCAGGGTCTGGGAGACAGCCTTTGATGTCAGGGAAGCCAGGACCGCCGCTGTGTGGGCGTGGAGAAAAGAACGTGTTGGTTTAGTGGGCGCTGTGGGGAATTTGAACAGTAGTCACGTGACCACGCAGGCGCGGATTGATTGAACACTCACACAAGCGTGCACTGGCCATTGTCGACAGCGCATCTGTCCGAGACAAACCAGCGACCGTTACGACAGTTGAGGAAGTTGTCCTCCGAGTCGCACGCAAAGTCGTCCGTTTCAGAGTTGCAGATGGTGTTCTCGCCGGAGCCGGAAATGACTCCAGGACGAGCAGAGGTGGCTGTCACCGGAACGGCAGCGGATTCAGATGCTCTAGCGGCAGACACGCTGGTAGCGGGGCTGGAAGCAGGTCGCGGCACAGAAGTCACGGGAGACACAGGTCGCGACACAGCAGCGGCGGATGGAGAGGAGCCTGGAGCAGAGAGGCCGCCGAGAACGGGCAAGCAACCAACAAATCGGTCCGACACCGTGCATACAGTTGTTGGCGCGCATGCAGAGAACGCACGCCATTCAGCGCCGTCGCACTGCCACAGCTGGTTGGTGCTTGCCTTGCAGCCCCACTTGCCGGTCTCCGTGCATGGACCTTCAGCGTACACTCCTTGCAACGCGGCAACAGTCAGGATCAGAGCAGCAAGCATTTTGGATGGTGATTTTTTTTGTATCTTTCTGCACTTTTCGTTCCGGCCTTCATCGCCGGCCGGCTTTTTCACCATTTTGGCCAGAAAGCACTTGACAGGCACGCAGAAAGTGCGGACGGCATCGGCGGTTGGTGCTCTCATTCGGACATCTCGTGACTATGCATTTGTTCACTTTTAGTATTTCCGCGAGCATGTTTTCCTTGTGCTTTGCCCTGGTTCTGTCTCTGATTTGAAATGGATAATGTTACCAAGTAAGCGACCGCACAAGTTGCATACAGTCAGGTCCTGATGGCGCTATGCTTGCCTGGCTGTTGACCACGCACCGGCTGTTGCAATGTGTGTGCAGAACGTCTCCACTAGTAAGCGTTAAAGAAGCGTGGGGTCAAGTGAGTGCCTCTATCCAGGAGGGACTGCTTTACTGTCTTCCGCCTATGCTTTACTGCCTCCCGTCTATCAAAGCAGCCAACAGGAATCGTGGCCAAAAGAAAAGCGCGATTCGAAACTCTCTTATTTTTATATTCATGCAACGTGTTTCTGCTGCTTTCAAATCATAACAGCACCTCAAACTCCCAACTGCATCCCAATCCAAGAATTCACACTTGAACACGGCATTCGTCTTCGTAATATGCATCCAATGTTTACCCGTCTCGCACTGCGCCCACGCTCAAGCGCCGTCAACTACAATGCAAGTGTTCGATCACTATATACGCCACCGACAGTGCCGAAACACCGCTCTCGCCTGCATCCCATCATTGCTGCATCAAGTATAAGACACGGAAGCTCACCGCTACGCAGCTTCTCGACACCAGCAAGCCAACCAGCAGTCAGCCCCTCAGGGACCCCATCTGCAGCCACGATCCCTCCCGCAACCAAGCCGGAAACACCCGTCGAGAAGGTGATTCGTGAAGTCAAAGAAGAGCAGCGCAAAGTGGCCGGTTTAGTTCCGCCAATCTCGGACAAGGATGCGCTTGGAAGTGACACACTCTCTCCTGCCCAGCCTTCTCCCACGCCTTTTTCTGCCACTGCTGCTGCCACTGCTGCTGCCACTGCTGCTGCAGCTGCGTCCGTCCGGGGTGCAGTGAGAGCTGAAAAAGCTGCCGCAACCACAAAAACCACCCAACAAACCGATCATTCAGCCACCGGTACAACTGCACCGACCATTTTAGCAGAACCCAAAAAGCCCTTGTTGCAGCGCATTAAAGATGAAGCGCACCACCTCTATCTCGGCATGAAATTACTGGCGACCGAAACAAGCATTTCATCGAGACTTTTGGTGAAACTGATGAAAGGCAATATGCTGACAAGACGCGAAGGCCTTCAATTGAGACGCACGGTGGCCGATCTGTTGCGCTTAGTGCCCATGCTGATCATTCTTTTGATTCCGTTTTTGGAGCTGGCGCTGCCACTTTTGCTCTATATTTTCCCAAACATGCTGCCAAGTACGTTTGAGAGCAAGTTCCAAGCTGTGAGTTATTTTGTTTATTTTTGTTTTATTTTTATCATTCTTGTGTCGTGTTTTGCATTGGCAACTCATTTATCCAATGTTGGCGATCCAGGAAGAGAAAAAGAAAAGGCTACTCAAAGTTCGGTTGGAAATGGCGAAATTTTTGCAAGAAACGGTTGCCGAAGTATCCGTGACAGGCACAGCGCGTGCTCAAAAAGCTAAAGAATTCAGCGACTTTTTCCAAAAGGTACCTTGCTGATATTCTGATTTATAAATCGCGATTTTATCACCCTCACTCACTCCACCTCAAATTTTTTCCTTCTCTTTTACAGTACCGCACAACAGGTCTTCTCGCGCCAACCGACCAAGTCCTTGCAATCGCCAAAAAGTTCCAAGACGACCTGACCCTCAACTCGCTCAGCCGCCCACAACTCATCTCCATGGCACGATACATGAATTTGAGCACATTCGGCACAGACGCATACCTGCGCAACCAAATCAACGACCAACTCGTGGCGCTCAAACGCGACGACATGCTCATTGCAAAAGAAGGTGTCGACAATTTGACTGTCCCCGAACTTCAAACTGCATGCAACAACCGCGGCATTAAAATTGTGGGTGTGAGTCCGGCACGGCTCAAGAGCGAGTTGATGCAGTGGCTTGATTTGCATTTGACGCATGGGGTGCCTGGTGGACTGCTGATTTTGAGTCGCGCTTTTACGATTAGCGAAAAGATTCCGACGAGCAGTGATGAAGCGTTGAAGGAAAGTGCTGAGGCGCTGCAACAAACTTTGTCGGCGCTTCCGCAGCAAGTGGTATGTTGGATTTTTTAATTTTATTTTTGTCGTTGGAGTTCTTGAGTTCCTAGTCTGAAGGTTGAATTTTTGATTCATTCCAGCTTCATGAGGCCCAGCTTCAAGTAGCTGAAACTGCTGGTACAGCCACAAGAAGTCAAAAACTCAATGTCATCCAAGAGCAAGAAGAACTAATTGAGGATGAATTGGAGCAAGATGAAGAGGTACAAAAAAAAAAAAAAAAAAATCACGTTTTCCTCGGTCCCTCATCACTCAGTTGTTTTTGTTCCAGATTGCTGCCGGAAAGGCCGCTGAGAGCTCCCCTGGTTCAACCTCAGCACAAGCAGCCACTTCTTTCGCTACAACTGAATCATCTATTGAGAAAATCGAGAAACATGCCGCCTCCTTCAAGCCATCAACAACTGAACCTGGTCTACTCGCCCCTGTCGCGCCCACAGCAACTTCTCCGGTTACTGATGCTCATGGAAAGATCAAGTCCAAAGAAAGCGATTCTACTCCAGTCGACCTCTCGAAAGAAGAGCTGAAGCGAATGGGAGACGTGATGAAGGTCATGGTTTCCGAAAGCGCTCTCAATGACATGAAGGCCGATTTGAAAGGGTTGAAAGAAGAGACAAAGGAGTATCGGGAGGTAAGATGGTCATCTTTTTTTTTTTCTTTCTTTTTTTTTTTTTTTTTTTTTTTTTTCTTTTCTTTTTGGCGTATTGTTCACTCGCGCACTTTTCCCGGCCTATTTTTTTTTTATTTTCTCTCTTTTTTTTTTTTTTTTTTTTTTTTTTGTTTTTTTTTTTTTTTTTTGTGTGGGTAGCGTTTTTTTTTTTTTTTTTTTTTTTTTTGCTTGTGCATTGTCATGAATTGTCAAACTTTTTTTTTATACCCGGCGTAACCCAAACACATCACAAACAGGACATTGACGAGTTAAAACAGCTCACCCAAAAGGAACCCCCGCGCACAGTATCCGCCGTCTCATCGCGCGTCAACAAAATGATTGCCAGCATTGAATCCGAAATCGCCAAAATGGATTCAGAAAACGGAATCAGCAAAACTAGCGGCAGCGGCGGTAGCAGCGGGATCCACCCTGACGCAGCTGGCAACTTGTCTGTGGAACAATTAAAAAATGCGCTGAACCTCATCAAAGATAACCCCGGTGACGAACGCATTAATAAGATTGTGAAGCGGTTGGATCGGGATGGTGACGGGATTGTAACGATTCCAGAGGTGTTGGCGTTTGTGAATGAGGTGGAGACGCAGCAGGCTGCGGCCGTTGAGGGCCGTTCAAAAGATGCAGCAGCAGCAGCTGTAGCTGCAGAGAAAGGCGCGCATGCCTCTGTGAAAAGTTCAGGAGGTGCATCAGGGCCTCAATGATGACCGACCATGGGTTTTTATTTTTCCTTCGTTGCACATTCATTTTATTTGGTAAAACGTACTTGCACTTTGAAAAAATACATTCGTATGTAGGCCTCTTAAAACTCGTATATGTCTCGAATCTGGCGAAATCTTTGTTATTTTCGTTGCAGAAACGTGATTCTTTACTGACATGCACTAAAAAACAGACGCAAACGGTACTGACAAAAATCTAGAAAAAAAAAAACCGAGAGGAATTGTCCAACAGTTACAAAAGAAAGAAGCAAACAAGAAAAACCAAACGCTGTCATCTTTGCTTCTTCTTAGAGCGCAGCCACGCCTCTCGTCTCAATTGGCAGAAACGCTGAGATCACACCCATCAGTGCAAAGAGACCAGCAGAAAGGTACAAGGCGTAGTTGGGGTTCACAGCAATCAATGCTCCACTCAAGAATGGAGCAGACACGCCGACAATTCGTCCGAGACATGATGCGAGGCCGACACCCGTTCCACGAACTGTTTTCATTTAAAAACAATTGAAATGATGAGGAATTTTTGGGCTGAGTTGGTCATGGAAACAAAAACAAAAAAAAAAAAAAAAAAAAAAAAAACTATATACCGTTTGTTGCAAACACTTCTGGGGTGTACGCGTAAATCACTCCATACACCAAGTTTGACAAGAACGATGCAATGCAGTTGTACACGAGCTGAATCCACGAGTCTCCAGAAGTCGTAAACAAGAACAAGGAAATTCCGATTCCAATAGCACCTGCACACATGGTTCCTTTCCGACCAATTCTCGAGTCAATCAAGTACGTTCCTGCGACGGAACCGGGGATACCAAACGCGGTTTGGATAAAGTAGTTGCGGTACACTTCGTTCAGTGTGAGTGGCGTTCCAGTGCTTTTGGTGGCGAGGAACTTTGGCAGGAATCCGTAGAACATGGTGTCTGGTGAGAAAGGAGTCGCGTCCAAGTAAGTTTTAACGGTGAAAAAACAAAAAGCAAAAAGCACAAGAATGCAGTGTCTTACATGCAATTGAGATTGTCATCCATACAAGGCAGATTAACACTGTCGTGAGGATCATTTTCCCAACAAACAATGCCTTAACATCACGCGTGAAGCGCTTGACGCTCTCCGCAGTAGTTTCGCGCTCAACATCCGGAAACTCGTCCACAGAAACTTGAATCGTCTTTCCGTTCATTTCGGCCAGCTTTTTCAGAGTTTCAATGGCTTCTTCCTTACGGCCGGCGGTGATTAACCATTTGGGGGATTCGTACATTTTGATGAAAAAGATACGGAACAGAAGCATGGCAAAGGTCAACAGTCCCATGGCAGCGATTGTGTATCTCCAACCACGATTCGAGGCTGGGTCACAGTATCCGGCAGCAGTCACGACACACGAGTACGATGGAATCAACCACCAGGAGAAGAGGGCTCCAATGGCACCTCCGACTGGCCAAAAGAGGGAGAGCATCATCAAAAGACTCTGGCGCTCCTTTGGAATAAATTCCAGAAACAACGATCCTGAAGACGTAAGTTTGTTAGACACATTTTGTATTTTTGTATTTTTTTTTTTTTTTGGGGGAAATTTTGCGGGGTCCAAAAGTCGGGGTGTGTGACGTTGTCGCATAAGAAGAAAGCAATCTCACCATCAACAGGAAGGTTTCCTCCGACACCAACGCCCATAAGACCAAGCAGAATGCAGTATGCCAGGAAGTTGGGAGAGAAGGCCGCGGCAGTGCCGAAGATGCCTCCGAGAGTGAGCGTGAGCACGAAGGCGGGTTTCCGTCCAATAATGTCTGAGATGACACCCCATCCGAGACTTCCAAACTGTGAATGAGTGTTCAGATGTCAATTGTTGACGTAGAGGGTCGCTCACAATCATTCCGATGAAGACGCATGATGTTCCCAATCCACTCGTAGCGTCTGGAACGTTGAACTCGGCCTGGACTTGCGGCAAGACGGAAGCGAGAATCTGCAGCCACATGTTGTCGGCTGCCGGAGGAATTCAAGTCAAGATGCTGTAGGTTACGGCAGTGTAGAAGTAACGTGGTTACCGATCCAACCGAGGCCGCAGAGAGTGAACATCTTCCACTGGTAGGTGCCCATGCCGATCTCAGACAGCAGCTCGTTGAGTCTGTGGAACTTGGCGGTTGGGTCATCGGGGGATGGGGCGACAGCGAGCACGACCGTGTCCTTCTCCTTCGAAACTGTTTCAGTGCCGGACATGACTTTTTTTTGTTTTTTTGTGTTCTGTTTTGTTGCGTGCTTTGTGTTTTGTGTTGGGATCGGGTTACGCACTTTTTGTGCAACTGCGGCGATTAAAATCGGACATTCGTCGTGATTGCCAATTTAAGCTGCGACTGCGGCAACAGCAACAGCAAACACCGGCGCAAACAACATGCAAGCACACACACACCCACAAACACTTGTATGCAAACACATGCACAGGCATGCGTGTATACACATGCACACATGCACACAATACAGCAGAACAACTGACTGCCCAGAGGACGCGCATCAGTTTTCATGCGGGATTCAACAGAAGAGGTCACTTTTCGGACAGTCAGATGTCCCACAAGTGCAGCACGCGATATCCCCGCTGTCCACTGCCCATCCATTCGTTCCCCCAATCTTTGCTGCATTTGTAACGCTTGTGTCTTATTTGCCATGCAATCAAGCAGTGATGGGGGGCCGCTAATAATGCGGCGTTTGCACCGCAACTGCAGTGAGACCCGGATGCGCTCGAAATACACCCACCTGGAATTTGTACTCGCTAGCTTGTTTGAATCCCGCACGAGAAGGTCAAGGCATCGTTCCAAATAGAACCTTTGCAAATCAGACATTCTTCACTTCGCCACTTGAGCAATCTGACGAAATTGACATGACTGGCCGTGCTGCATACGACCGTGCCGTTTTGATCGAAATTGATCGACCAAGAATAAAGTCTCT